>JAMKCH010020159.1:0-45773 GCA_023653785.1 Ophioderma brevispina | reverse complement strand
GATTTGAATAAAAAATGGTGGAAATTACTGATGGAGTTCATAGGATTAAAATGAGGAATAGTTTTGACTGTCTTAAATGGTTAGTTACCGATGTAGGGGACAGAAGGTCAGAGTCCATTGCATTCAATGGGACTTGACCTCGTTTCCCCCATTCTTTAGTAACTAAGCATTTGAGACACTCAACCCTTACTTTAATAACCCTCCAACATTTGGTTGCAAAGCATGCATTTTATTATTAGGAAATGAATCCCACAGTATTTGCCACTTGTTTCCGATGTTTTATTAACAGAAACCTTCAAATCTGTAAAAGGAATCGCATTGTTTGTTATGTTCATATTAAGGGCTTCTTTTGCCCCCTTTCGCCAAAACATCAACCTTTTCATTGCCTCGAATACTAATGTGACTTGGAATCAAAGCTAAGACAACAGATTTTTGCAATTGAGACAAATTGAAGAATACTTCCAACACTTTAGCAATATAGTGATGGTGACACTCTCTGCCTTTCAAGGCCATAATACTAGATAGTGAATCAGTAAATATAATGAAATGGCTCTCATTAAAAATTTCAGCTAATTCTAAGGCCTCAAAAGGCCATCCTTAGTGCCTGCAATTCACAGTAAAAATAGATGCATTTTCAGGTAACCTAATTTGACGTTGATCGCGCCGACTTAAAACTGCTGCAGCAACCCTGTCCAAAACCTTGGACCCGTCCGTATAGATGAGTTGACATGTGACGTCAACGCCGGGCAACGAACAAAGCACTGCCCGGCAGTATGCGTGAGCATCTGCAGGGCTTGTTCTTTTAAAATTTGCGTTCAATCAGGCGTGATAAGGCTATTGAATGCTGTAACGGTATGGGAATATTCTTCGCACCTCTAACATGTCAGTAGACCAGGTGCTAACTAGTGTTTGTAAACATTGATGTCACCTCATCCGATGCTGATGATATTTATGCCTATAAGTTCATCAAATAGCTTCAAATTTAGCTTAAAAAATAAGATCATCAGTTAAACTCTTCTTATACTGACATAAAGTTAGGTCTATTTCAGGTTCAATTTTTGTCCAAGGAGGACTAATGGGAAAAAATCAAATAATTATGCTGATGCCTTAGTGCGAGTCTTTCTGATACTACCATTTTATTTACCATACATCGCTAACCACTAGAATCTGACCTGAAGAACACAAATTGTATTTAAAAACTCATATACAGTAATGGCATTACTTGTTTGTCCCTAGTGTGCTGGTACCTTTAGCAAGTGTCACTCCAAGTATGACATAGGCTATTGTACTTCAGGGACAAGTATATGGCGAGTTAAAAATTGGTGAGGTTTTGGTGGACTATAATATTTCGGTGTAGAATGCAGAAGATGTAGAGTCCCAAGTGCGAATTGACACCAGTTTTAGTAACTTTTTATAGTTTACTTTTACTCACATTAATACTAGCCCGAGCATGCGCGCGCGCGTTTGCACGTATGCATGTGTTTATTTGTTTGCTCTACATCACGTCGTTTTTGGGTAAGAAGTCCACTCCCATACCACACATTACGTTGCCTTTTCACTTTTTTCCATAAAACCACTCTTCTCATCAAATCAAAACTTTACAATTTTTCAGGGCCTGAGGTTATTTCATGAACTATAAGGCCAAAAGAAAAAAAAAAACAAATTTTTAGAATATTTAAAAGGGGGTCTAGAAACTTAAATCAATTAAATAAATACCATCACAATCAACTAGTTCACATTTGTTTTGTTATATTGCTTTGATCAACGTATTGTCTTTTCTGTGTTCTGAATCAAGGTTATTGATTACGCAAGATAGTCTTAGGGATAATCAAACATTCATAATTATTATCTTTGATGCCAATTTGTATGGAACAAATATTCCGTTTGCGTTTCTATCAACCCTCTCCATAATTTCAGAATGGGAAAAATAAAAAGTTGAATTTTCCAAATTATCACCAAATACCAAACAAAACTCAAAGGAATGTCATACCTCAACTGACCAGTAGCAACTTCTACATGCATCAGCCTATATTGCGGGTCCTTAAAAGGTTCCGTTTGGATCCGATCAACCAGCGCAATACGTACCAGCGCAAATAGTCTTCGTCAAGCGCCATTTCTTCCAACCAACGATCAACCACAAACAACCTCAAACCACAAACCAAGAAAGCCGAGAACCATCACAATTATTCTAGTTAGATTATATTTTGAGATTATAATATCGGTTTTCCCAGTTAATTAAAAATATTTTCATTATTAGGCCAGTCAAAATAGAGGAGTAAATGAGGCCTTAACCAAAAACTTATTGAAAAATAATAATTTTCATCAAGTTCACCAAAATCAAAAGGAGTTGGAAATATATTTTTAAGGGGGTCAGGTTTCTTACATGGGTCAAAATATGAAAAAGGATCAACGCGTCCAAAAAAGTATGCCAAGGTGTTGGTCACCTTCCAGGATTAAAAAAGATATAGTTGCCCTGATTGCAGGTTGTAGTTAAGAGTTATGAATCAAATAGGTTCAGGTCAAAAACCCGCCAAATGGGGTAAATTTAGATATATCCGTTCTTTATAAAAATGTTGTCAAGTTCGTCTATAGTACAGGAGCTAAAAAGATACTGGTTGCACCATCTAATATTTATGCATAATTGGTGAAATAAACTGTGACTAGGGCTACAGGGTCTATGGGAAGGGTCACGATGTCATCGCACGTAATGTTATATAGAACGTTGAACAAGATTCTATGTACATTTACTATTAGTGGGACCAATAAACAATTTGCAACCGTCGATCAAAATCGGACATTTCTATAAATTTACCCAGGATGACCTGAACTGTTATGTTGCTATTGGACTGAAATTACAAACTATAGATAGGGCAAAACTATACATTTTGAAACCATTTAGGAGTAGGCCCAATAAATTTGGTCACATATTGATGAAATCAATTCCTTATTCTAATTGTTACCCCTGCACAAACGTTGTCCCCTTATTTAAACATGTTTCCACTAGGTTGATTGGCTAAACTTTTAATATATTATTTTGGGCAATTTCCAGTAAATTGTTTCTTTTGCAATTTGTTTTGGGTCATAAAAAATCATAAAAGTACTAGGACTAGATGTTATATCTCGTTAATTTGTTTTTCGTCCAGAAAAGTCAAATTGAGTTTAAGACAATTTTGTCTTTGGTCAAATTAATGTTTGATCGATGAAATTAACTTTATTTTCATAAATCTTCGTCGATAATCGTGTTCATTTCGTCGTATCCAGGGTACATCATATGAATGTATACAAAAAGCAGCAATTTAGTATTTGGTCATATCCTTACAATTTAGCTCAGTATATATTCGTGCTCGTAGGCTGTATTGCATAGGGAATGGCTAAGAGTTTGGCTGATAACATCAATCTGTGCTATTAGATGATGGGTAATGGGGATACGACGAAAAAATAAAGCTTATTGATCAAATGGTTTAATAATTGACCAAAGACGAAATTGTTTTAAAACAGACGCATCGTTGTTGTGGATGGAAAAAACACTTAACGAGAAATGAATATAGGAAACTTTTTTTTAAAACTAACTGGGAAACCTATAAACCCACCAATACCACTGAAAAAAGTACACCTTAAAGGTTATGAATATTAAATGTATAAATATAACGAGAGTTATATAGCGCCTTTTACCACAAGTAGACAAAGCGCGGTTGCTATTATTTATTACCGCTGCTTTCAGGAATCGTCACAATCATCTCGTTTCATTCTAGGCCGGAAGCTGGCCAAGCACATCCTATCCGACATTCGATTGTAAAGATTCCATAACGGCTACTCGATTTCGCTTGGGTTGGAGAGGCATTTGAGCTTAAGTATCTTGCCCACGGACAAAAACACGTTGACACATGGGGCTCGCGAAACTACGATTTTAACGGTCTAATGATCATGACGTCCTGCTTTTCCACTAGACCACCACATGCTCTCGACCACACGTGTTATGGAAGCACAAGGTATCCTTTCTTCTTATCCCTAGATAGGAGCCTTCTCTCAAAAATAACACTCCGTTAACTGGGATTAACGGCTTCGTTAAACTGGAGATAACAAAGCTGAACCCCAAAAACGCGTCTTATCTGGGGTTAACAAAACTGAAACCCAAAAAACGGTCTTATCTTAAGTAACAAGCGTATCTCGAGATAAGAAAGTTTAACCTAAATAAACGGTCTTATCTTGGGTTAACAACGCTGAACCCAAAAATAACGGTCGTTATCTAGGGTTAACAAAGCGAACCCAAATAACGGTCCTATCTTTATATAACAAAAGCTGAAAAACCCCAAATACGGTCATATCTGGGGTGATTAAACAAACGCTTATCTCTAGATAAGAAACCTTATCGAGGGATTAAGGACCGTATCTCCAAATAACCGATCAGTTTGTTACTCAAAAAGGAATAACAAAAGCTGAACCCCAAATAACGACCCTTATCTGGGGTTAAAAAGCTGAACCCCAAATAAACGGTTTCGTTAGTTGGGGTTCAGCGTTGGTATCTCCAACGTAGGGCCCGTTATTGGGGTTCAGCTTGGCTAACTCCAGATAAGGGTGTTAACTCAAGATAAGGACCGGTATTTGGGGTTCAGCTTTGTTCTTCTAGATAGCTTTGTAGTACATAAATTTACAAAGAGACGTGATTTGCGGGTTCAGCTCTTAACCCAAGAGAAGGGACGTATTTGGGGTTCAGAATTTGTTAACTTTTTTTTCCAAGCTAAGGGCCGTGATTTGGGGTTCAGATTTGCTAACCCTAGATAAGGAGTGTTAACTCCAGATAAGGTGAGTATTTGGGGTTCAGCTTTCTTATTGGAGGATAAGGGTGGCCTTATCTCGATAAGGGTGACTTATCTCGAGTTAAGAGACCTTATCCCGAGCTAAGCTTTGGTAACCCCAGAACGGGGTCGTTATTGGGGTTCAGAGCTCTGCTATGTCTCGAGATAAGCTTTGTTACTTAAGATAAGGGGCAGTTATTGGGGTTCAGCTTGTTACCCTAAAAAGCGCTTTGTTATTTGGGGTTCCAGCTTTGTTATCTCCAGATAACGAAGCGTTATCTCCAGTTAAGGAGTGTTATTGGGAGATAAGGATGGAAGCACAAGGTGCGTTATCACTTTTCCTTATCCTAGATAAGGAAGCCTTATCTCCAAATAACACTCCGTGAAATGGAGGATGATTAACGCTCTTAATGGAGATAACCAAAGATGCACCCCAAAACCCCGCGTCTGTCTGGGGGTTAAAACACAAAGCTGAACCCAAAAGAACGGTCTTATCTTAAGTTAACAAATAAAGCTTATCTCCGAGATAGAAGGCTCTAACCCTTAAGATAAGGTCCTTATCTTGGGTTAAACAAGCTGAACCCCAAAATAACGGTCCTTATATAGGGTTAACAAATCTGAAACCCAAATAACGGTCTTATCTCTAGATAACCAAGCTGAACCCCAAATAACGGTCCTTATTGGGGTTAACAAAGCTTATTCTCTAGATAAGAAACCTTTTCTAGGGATAATGCCCCTATCTCCAAATAACGCTCAGTTACTCAAGATAACAAAGTTGAACCCAAATAACAATCCTGATTCTGGGGTTAACAAAGCTGAACCCCAAATTAACAGTGTATTGGGGTTCAGCTTTGAATCTCAAGATAGGGCCCGTTATTGGGGTTCAGCTTGCTACACTCCAGATAAGGAGTGTTAACTCAAGATAAGGACGGTTATTTTGGGTTCAGCTTGTTATCCTAGATAAGCTTTGTTAACTCTATATAAGGACCGTTATTTGGGGTTCAGCTTTTCGTAACCCTAGATAAGGGCGTTATTTGGGGTTAATTTGTTACTCAAGATAAGGACGTTATTTGGGTTTCAGCCTTTGCTACCCTAGATAAGGAGTGTTAACTCCAGAATTAAGGTTGCGTTTTATTTGGGGTTCAGTTTCTTATCTGGAGATAAGGGTGGCTTATCTCGAGATAAGAGACCTTCTACCGAGATAAGCTTTGTTAACCCCAGATAAGGGTCGTTATTGGGGTTCAGCTTCGCTATCTCGAGATTAATTTGTTAATTAAGATAAGGGGGCGTATTGGGTTTCAGCTTTGTTAACCTAGATAGGCGCGTTATTGGGGTTCAGCTTTTACTCAGTTAACGAAAGTTTATTTGGAGAAAGGCTTCCTTATCTGGGATACGGAAAAAGTGATACATTGTGCTTCCATACACGTGTACATGCACGAGTACTAACATGAGGGAATGGTTATCTTGTGTTCAGGACAGGATATAGCATTTACCAACTATAAATGTCATTCATTATGTGCAGAATATGAGAATGGAACATCGGTTGCCCTTGGATTCAAAATAATATAATTAACTGAAGGCGTTTGTGCCATGCACTTAATCATGTTAATTGTTTAGTTCTGCTGCTTGTCTGTATTCATTGGAATCATCCTGCTGGTTGACAATTCCGATAAGATTCATTTTGGGAAGTTCCAGCTGGCTCGTGGTATTTTCTTTTCGTGTATCTTTGCTTTGCTTATCAAGAAGAATCTCATTAGCATCAGCTACGCCATTCGATTCTTCTTCTAGCCCTGTGAGATGATCATCAGGCCAAAAAATTACACGCGCCATCATGGTTCACGTGACGTTTGTCCTGACAAGCGATCTTCCTATGGTGAATAATCGAAATTACTAGCATCAAGTCACCATTGTGAAATGAACTTTTTTTCTTCATCTGTGGAGTGGACGATTTAAAATACTCACATTCCAAAAAAACAAAACCGTGTTGAATTGACATAATGAGAAATCCCCGACCAAGTAAATCAGATTGCAAGTTGTGATCGAGTATGTTCTCCACTTTCTTTGTATGTTGGATGCTGCCTGAAATTGTCAGTGTAATGTAAGTATACAATGCAATGACAAAAAAAAAAATCAAACCAAATTAATATATATCCTGAGTTAGGTCGAGACATATTGACCTCTGTAATAAAATTTTATGCAATCATCAGTATTTCATTGAGCCTTTTTGTGGTAAAATATATAGATTACTGTAAGGCTGGAGACACCCTGATATGGGGATACAAAATTCCTCACACCGCTATTATTAAATACATCACAAAAAAATAACTCGGCGTTATAAATACGCATGTAGTTGTTTTAAAACTATTCAATCTTATTAGTATCGATGGAAGGGACGCCAGGACTATAAGACTATTTCATTGATGGTTAATTTTGACCTCTCATTGGTTACAATGACGAGTAGTCGGTTGAGTAAGTTGAAGATGCGACATTACCCAGTTTTTCATTTGGTGCTCTTAATGTTTGATGGGCGTGGTTTTGGAAAAATTATCTTTCTCATCGCCCCAATTCAACACACTTTAGTTGCAAAACATGAAAAGGGATAAATAAACCTTTTCTATATTATAAGCCTAAAATTGCGAATTAAAATGAACTGCGGCGATTCGATTGATGGTGGCAGAGTGAAACTGGGGAACCTTCTGCTATCAACCCTTACCTTAAATCCAGTTTTTGCAAGACTGATCGTCCAGCAGCTTCATTTCTAGGTCGGACTCGCTTGGTTCACTCTCAGCACCAACTCCTCGGCTTCGCTCCTCGGCTAGCAGTGCCTCAAGTTGGCGACTCTGGTGAATTTCCTCCGATATTTTCTCCAAGTTTCGCAGGGCCTGTCTGTACTGTTTCTTTGCTAGAGTTACCTGTTGTTGCAAGGCGTCGAGGTGATTCTTCATTCCCTCCAGACGGTAGTAAAAAGATTGACGTAGGTCGAAGTAATCACTGATAAAATTAAACGCACAGTTTGTTAATTTTAGATTGTACTAAGTACATTAGAGTTAGAAACTTATCTCATCATAGATTGAAAAAACAGCATACCAACACTGAACTTGAACTGTGAAGGTATATGACTCTTAATTTAATACCACTTAAACGCGTTCAAGTAACGAAGATGTCATTATTAACACAAGATAATATACAACGATTGCTTTTTTAACACTATCAATAATAAAAATACTTTGCACAACAGCGCTGTTTTACTAAACAGCAATTTACAAGCAGGCCTCCCAGATATTATTACCAGTTACATTTCTTTTTCTTAAGCCTGACAAATAACACTGGTTTTCTTATAATTGACCCCGGTATTGACAAACCCGCGTTAATCCAATAGTCAAAGCTGAAATTAGGCAGAGATTGTGTAACGATCGTAAGGTACGATATACAGGCGTCATAAAAACAAGCCCCTGTTTATTATTAATAATTATGGTTTAGATGGTATACGCGATGCGTGTACTTGGAACATGGAATTATTTTGTTCGAGCGATCCATGAACAAAGGAATTCCACACTGCAAGTATGAAGTACTCCAAACTCTAAGGACACAGCTTGCGCATCCTAACCTGCCTAAATGTGACACCCCAATTCCCTAGGGACCACAGGGTCAATGGGGCGGGATCAGCACTCTTGCCACTGCTAAATACCTTTGAGCAAATTATCATACAGTAGATGTATGTTTCATGTTCTAACATTCAAATACAAACAATTTGAAACCAATTTTAAACAAATCGAATCAATAAAAATGTTTTGCCCATGATGACCTTGAACAATTTTTGACCTCTTTGACCTCTTGTGCAATATAGCAAACTATACCTTTCTTTTCTCCTTAGGACCATATAAATCTTTCAACCCCATATGAAATGTTTACAATTTTTTCCGCCGTAATTTTCACCCTTCCCTATCTCAAAATGCTCAAGGATACCAAGATTTGGAATCAGCAGGTCAATGTTCCCATCTAAACCTTTTGTGCAGACTCTTTGGCAAGGATGGGCCTACCGCAGCTGCCTTAACAAGTGAGCAGAATGTTCAATGGGCAGATTCCACCTGAACATTTTCATTGCTTCTGCCAATTAAATTATTTCTTGGGATGCTCCAAAAGAGGTATGACAAGTCATGGCTAATATAGCAACACAGTAAAAGTAAACCAAAAGGACCAATCAGCGGTTCACAGCAGCCTATAGAATAAATGAGGTTCTCTGCTATACGTCTCAATGTGGAAATCAAATGCTGATTTACAGGGCTTTAGAAAAGCTGAACGCCATTGCTGCTGATTTCTTCAACTACATCTTCTGGGAGATTGTTCCCGGTGTGAACCATAGTGGGGATGAAGGTCCTGCCACTAAGCGGAATAGGGAGACTAAGTGCATTTCTTGGCATGGATAAACTCTTGCAAGTAGCTCGCCTGATCACATACGACTGGAGAAGCATCCTCTCCAGGTCTGATAGACATAAAAGCTATAGCTTATAGCAGTAGCAGCCACCTGACGTCCATGATGTAGAGAGGAGATATTTATTCCCAATCTGGCTTGCTGTTCCTTCACTTCGATGATCCGTATGCTTTGCTCTTGGAGTGGAGGCTTTAGGGAGGTGTATGGAAGCACTCATCCAGCATAATGATAATCCATGATGCTGCGTACATGGGCCTTATACACTGTGGCTCCCCTTTTGGCATCTAGTTTTTATAGGGCTCCAAGCTTCTGTCAGGCTCTGGCTTCGATGTTTGAGATATGTTTTATCATGCCAGGTTTTTTTTCGACAGTAACTCCCTAGGATTTCCAGCTCATCACTTTCTGCCAGACTGAGTTTGGTATTGGCAAAAATAGATCTGCCCTTGTTGGATTCTTTTTTTTTCTAGAGATGCAATGATCAGGGCTTTACATGGCTTGAAGGTCACTTTCCATTGTTTGATCTGTTCCTCATTCTCTCCAGGTCCCTAGCTTGCAATTGCAGCCCTGTTATAATTTCGAAAAATATAGAGTCATCTACGTACGGAGTGTGCAAAACTTTTTGGCCCAGTCCAGATCCAGTATCGGCAGCATATTCGCCCAGTATGGGCTTTCCATAGGGTGACCTCCTGACACACGGGCACTGAACTTTTCTCGGGTAGGGATGTATGGCCCCGATTTCCGAATATGGGGAAACTTATTTTGTCGTGAAACTTGTGTCTTAAGAACTGATTCCTGTCGCAAAACGAGGAGTCTTGGGAACTGAAATTTAAAACTAAAATTGGGGCAAAATTTAAGCTTTTAGAGCTAAACTTGCCAAATTTCCGGGCGAATTGTGATTTTAGAGTGAAAAATAAAAGGTTTACTGGAAAAGGACTCTACGTGGGTGTCAACTGGGGGTCTTAAGAACTCCAAAAGCGGTGCAAAAAGGGGTCTTAAGGGCTGCACACCCATACCGTCTTCGAATGTCAGTGACATGCACGAATTCGGCACCGTTACGGAATTAACCATACGGTGCTCCCTTGAATAAAGGTTGCTCAGCTCAACAAGTGTGTCAACGTGTCAGAAAATCTGCGTTAAGCCTATAATATAAAATTTCATGTTGGAAAGAGTACTTGTATTCATATACCATGCAATTGGGCATGAGGAGGTTCTGAAAAGTTCACCTCGACAAAATAGGGCCTACATGACAATCAAACTATTTTGTGGAAAAACTCAAGCGCCGTGTACATATTCTCTATAAAACAGCTAATTAGTAGGGGCGGACTGAGAATTTTACCGGCCCGGAGAAATTCAAAGAGAAGTGACTTCCCGCTTTTTGACAGGCCGGTTACAGCCCATGGGAATTTCCCGCGCAACCCTATGATCAGTACGCCTATGCTATTTAGGTGACTTTCCTTTTCGGCGTAGTGATCTCATTCTTACCTCGATTTGGCAATGGATTTCCTTAGTTTTTTGCTCAGCTGTTCAACACGTTTCTGTGCTTCGATGTATTTGCGTGAGCGGTCTTCATGCTCCTTCTCCCGTAGAATTTTCTCCTTTTCGGCCTCATTTAACTGTATACAAAGTGAACAAGATAAGCAACATAACGAGAATTGTCATATTACAAAGTCACAAATTGTCAGCAAAATTGGCCGTTCGTCGGGGAAAGTTTTGATCTGTCGGCAAATTTATTGATTTTTCGTAAGATAATGCTTGCGATTGAGAATTACGATTGCTATACTGTCATTGTTTGTAGTATATCCATAACATATCCCTAGAGGAAAATCTGACGATCACCGCAAAGCAATGGAGGTAGCGCGTTCTTGTTAGATCTAGGGTAAATTTCCTCCCTAACCCAAGGCAAGGGTCCGATCCGTGATTTTTGCAAAAGTGCATTTTTAAATGCACTTTTGCAAAAATCACGGATACAATTAAGGGACGTTAGGGATATAGGTGTACCCGGAGAGCGCAGCGAGCCGATATTTCTTAAAATTGTGTCGACAAATGGACATTTTGTCGGCAACACCCCATTGAATTAACCACAACCGACCGGTGTGGGGCTGCGATCAGAAACCGGGCAAGGCGCAGCACTCTCTCATGCATGAGGTATGGGCCCTTCAACGCTCCATCCTAGGTAGGATTTATCTTTTTTGAGGGGGAGGGGGAGATTCAGCCCGCTCCTGTGGCCTGGCTACGTGTGTTCCGCTGCCGTGGCCCCAGGCGCGGATCCAGGGGGGTGCCGGGGGTGCGTTTGGTCAGTTTTGAAAACATCATTTTTACACAAATGCTTGTTGTTAGAAAAAGGCATTACCTTTCAACAAATGATGAACTGTATTACATGGAAAAATGTTTCCTGTAAACAATAAATTACTTGATGCGATGAAATATACCCATCAAAGTGAGTTTTTTCATGACAAAGTCTGGTCATCCCAGAGGGGGACTTATTTTTTGGGGACCGTTTATAAGTGATATGAACATTTCCCCTCAACTACAGTGGGAAAAGTTTGATTGCCATGATAAAAATGAAGAGCTTCCGCGCTTTGCGTGGAAGGGGGAATAACCCCCTCCCGCACCCATCCCCCGCGCCGCGGCGCCGTGGCTGATACGCAGCCATTACATCCCAGCAAAATTACAAATTTATCTTGGCACCCCCCCCTCCAGTGAGGTCTGGATCCGCCCCTGCGTGGCCCTGTCATGTTAAGTAGTTACTCATCTTTTGGGAGAGATTCTGGTCCGGCTACGTGAGTTCCGCTGCCGTGGCACGGCCACGTTGATTGCGCTGCCATAGCCCTGGTACGTGGGCGCCAGGCTGCTGATGTGGATTTTAATTTGTGGACGTAACTGCCCTATTAAAAGTATTATGCATGTGTTGCCAATAAATTGCCCGTAAGGTGAGCGAAAGAAATGAGCCCAACTAGTGCATACCGCAAACTGGCACCAGCTGCCGTGGCCCTGCAGTCGGTAGGTGATTACCCAAAGCCTGCTGAAAAATGGTCGGCCATATGCCGGCTTCCGCTAATCCTACCTACAGTATGTCGTTGAACGGCCCATACCTCTTGCGCCTTGCCCGGTTTCTGAGCGCAGCCCCTCACCGGTCGATTGTGGTTAAATTATATATGATGCGGTAGAAATGAAGGCACCATTATCAAAAGTTGCCCGCGACGAGAACGGCTATCAATGAGGGATACTTAGCTTCTTCCCGTGGCCGGGCAGCGGAATTCACAGCAGGGAAGTACACAAATACCGGAAAATGACCCTGTTTTTAGAGGGAAATCGTCCATAGCATTAACAGGCACTTGTTCACCTCTCTTGCGGGGTGAAGGAGAATGCAAGTTGAAAAATTGACCAAGTCCGGAGCGGATCCTTTCTGGGTTTCAAGTTACATTTTATATAATTAATTTGTCAATCCTGTTTGTGCTGCTACAATCGCCAATATTTCGGCATAGTTTTCCACCTAGGAACACTATAAGCTTATAGTAATAGGAAAACATTCATGAACGGACATTGTCCACCGCTTATCAACCTATGCTTAAATTACGAGTATTTTGGTCTGTCCTTGGTGTAAGATATTCATGAGTTAGACTAGAGTAAAGACTCTTTCACGGAATAAAGCTGTACAATCCTTAATAATCCTTTGATCCTCTTATAGAAGATTTCATGCTAGGCTAATTGCATGAGGTCTTACATGGATGATGAACCAGTATGTTGGCAAGGTATTCCAAGTAGGATCATTATTTTGTTATCGCCAATTAAATTTAAACTAATGGATACTTAATATAGCGAAGGTCCACAACTTATACTACCAAAGCAACCTTAAATATTTCTGAAATTACTCAGCTGCTATTGCCATTACTTCGGCATGGTTCTTCATCTGCGAGAACTTGGTAACAGCAAAACTCACACTTAAATGGGCATTTTAAATAGGAACTGCCCACCGCTTATTACACTGTGCTATAGAAACTTCAAGAAATCATTTTCAGCAAAGACTTTGTGCTGCTACATTTTGAACACTTGGTTGCAACAAATCTTATACTCAAATAGAGATTTGATATAGTGATATATTTGATATATTAATTATACAAAGTTGTTATGGCACAATTTGATAAGTGGTGGACAGTCGCTATATAAAATGTCCATTCAGAGGTCCGTAGTCCGATCGCTAGCAGAACTCCAGATTTTACCGGAAGTGGTTCAAATTTTCGTATCGGAAGAAAGCTACTATTTTTCTCATTTACCCTGTGAATCTTAGGGCTAAAGGATGTTTGGTTTTGGATGTTATTAGTGAAAATGTGCCCCATTTTGGTCGACCAATATTAATTTTACACAGTACTATATAAGCTTATAATAATAGGGGATTACAAAAAGTTTTGAGAAATAAATTGATATAGAATTGTTTGAAAAGCGTTGGACAGTTGCTATATAAAATGTCCATTTAAGTGTCAGTTTTACTGTTACCAAGAGATCCTAGATCCAGGCCCCGTACGCGGGGGGTGGATGCGGTCGCACGCCCATATTCTACAAAAGGGGTAAAAGGTCCACTTTTTGTTGATTTTTTGATAAAAAGGTCCAAAATTTAGAGAAAATTTGTATTACCTTAAATGTTGCATGATTCAACATTTTCTTGTAGAGCTGAATCAAAATCCCTCTTCTTATTGGCTCCCATCATCGACGCTCCTTCCGCGATGGCTATGGTTTCTTTAGCTGCACGGAACATGCTTACTGCACGCTGGTACTTCAGGGCTGCATCTTGGGCACTTTCATGAGCCTCAAAAACACAAATTTACATCAACAACATCATTATTGTCAACATCATCGTAATCAGCTTTTCCGTCATCATCATCATCATCATCATCATCATCATCATCATCATCATCATCATCATCATCATCATCATCTTCTTTATCTAAACACACGGACCTTAGTATGTATAATCGCACTCAAAGAAACTCGATTTACCTGTCTTTCCACCTTCTTCGCTTCATGATATGGGTGAGCTTTCCGGATTGCCTTGATGCATTTCTTGCCTGTTTCATTCAGCCTCTGAGAAGATTCGGTCAATGTATGCCGAAATCGATGACGTATGTCCTTTAAATTAACAAGGTGATTTGGCAGATGTGTTTTAGAGGGGGAAAATCATATCTGTATGTTTTTAAATCTACACTGTTAAAAATTTCTGTTGTTTTAACGGTAAAATACCGGAATCTGCTGCCAGTATTCTACTGTTAAATAACAGCAACCCTAAAGATCAATTTGCAGTTATGATTGAAGAGAAGTTTTGATGTTTTATCGATGTTTGTATGAAGAAAACACATATTTGTGAGTCATTGAAATGCTCAAGAATCTCTTAAATACAATAAATTGGTTTTTTTTTGACGATGTATCGTATTTTAACGGTAGAATACTGGCAGCTGAGATTCCGGTATTCTACCGTTAAAAAACGTTATCTTTTCTAACAGTGTAATGGACCATCGCATATAGAGTGAAGTATGAAGTTATGAACAAATCTGTGAAGCGCACACCATTGTGGCCCTTAAAATGCATGAAGCTGGGTGAAAGTTTTTTACCTATTCATGATTGCTCTTGACAATTTCTCATTTGCTCGCCCTATTCTTTTTAAATTCTTTTCCCCTATTCTTATTTAAAGGGATTTAAATTCTGAACACTGTTGGATACCACACGGGGACTGGATGAACCACAAAAGATGTCATGCCACAACAAGTATAAAGCTTATAAAATGGTTCCTTTGGGTAATTCAGACACACTGGCCAAGGTATTGCAACATGCAGGGGACAAATCATTAAGCGGACAAGATAGCTCAATCAGGTAAGCCCTCGACTCCAGTGTATGCTCATCCATGCGTATAGGCGTGCGTTCGAGCCCTGTGAGATTTAGCTATCTTGTAATTTCCCTGGACAAGAAATTAACCGCTTGGTAGTCCCGATTTACCCATGCGATATTTGGGAAGCTGGTCCCGGCTGCGATGGTTATCTCGATGTATGTTTGCTGATAAGGGAAAGCGCTGATCCCGATCTGCTGCATCCCTTGAAATGATGCTAAATGGTTTATGGTATGATTGGGCCACAGTGATCAGCGACTATTTGTGAAAGCGCTTAGAGGCCAATAACATAAGGCGCTATATAAATCTCTGCTATTATTATTATTATTATTATTATCATCATATCATAAATTGATTTCAAATTGTACCATGTGTTCTTGACTTCACACGAGGTATTGAATGCTAAAGTTGTGTTTTTCAAATAGATGTTATCCACAGAATCCAAGAGTGCGAAAACGTTTGATTGATTGTCATATTCTCTTAAATCAATGATATGTCGGATTGAAAGCGCTGGCGAACGGCATCTTACCTATGCTGCACTCTAGAAGGAATACAAACATGCAGGAGCGCCAAATACAGGGCGAGTCAAAAAACTTGACCCGGATTTGTGTCCGCCATTTTGATTTTTTAAATAATATATATCTAATATATGTGATATCATCAGAAAGCCTATTTCATTATCTTTAATTTACTACAAAGAAAATTCCAATTCCCATTTGAATGCACGGCCCCCAACTAAGCACAAATGACTCCACAAAATGATGATAAGGGTATGTCTATGTTTATGTCAAATAAAGTGGTATCTTAATGGTGCAAAAGCCAGTGATAATGGTAAGATTTATTTGAAACACTTTTTTCAAGATGTTGTTTATATTGGTCTACATTATAGACAATATTTAAACCTCAAGAGGTTGTCACTGATGTCTGTTCTTTCATATGGTATGATTCATTCAACTCCTCCAGAACCTGATACGTGTATCAAGTTATTTTATTTTTCAAATGATTGTTATGAGTGATGAGGATGTAGAAACGGTAAGAGGGCATCGATGGTAAATTGTGACTGAATTTTGTGAGGTTAAATAGCGTCACATTTATCCTGCAGTTAATAAATAGCCCGATTTTTTTACTGATTTCCTTCGCTGAACGCCGTTCATTTTAATGTGAATCCATGGACAGAGCAGAAAACCGACTACGTAATTCAAACGACTGTAACTCAGTCTATACCTAACCGATGTGAATGATCTTTGCAGCAAATCAAAGATAATGAACTACGCTTTCAGATGATACCACATAATTATGTTAGATATATGTTACTTGAAAATTCAAAATGGCGGACACAATCAGGGTCAAGTTTTTTTCTGACTCACCCTGTATGACTTCAAAATAACCGCTAAATGAATTGTACGGGTTTGTTAGGATTTACTTAAATGTTTACGGGGGAAATCGGAGTGGTTCTATGGACCAGAAATGAGATAACGTTAATGGAAGGTAGTCTTTAAAAAATAGGAAAATTCAGAGACATCCGAAATGCTATTTAAATGATAAAACACGAATACGCATTTACATCTCATGACAAACAACATAATGTAAACTGCAATTAAAAAGGTGTTTTCAAGTTATCCCGTGACATTTTTCTTGTCATTCAATTCCTGAGTCCGACAGTGATTGGACGAACTCCCTTAATCTGGATCTTGACTGAGCTCTTACTGATATGGAACATCACTTAGCTTGGAAGCGGTGGACAAGATGTACTGCTGCGGCTCATGGCTGTAATTAATTGACGAATATCTTCAGTATTGGTGATGTGTTGGTCTGGATGAAGAATGAAAGCTATGAATTCATAAGTGTCTTGCCGCAAGCAAAGGGAACTTCGAGGTAATTGGGTTTGGGTCGCCTGTGGATAGGTTTAGAACATCTTGTGGACATTTCTCCCTTCTTCCATTTACATTATCTCATTTCCAATCCATACAACCATGAAAAAAACATATAGGCCTATAGCTATTTTGAAGTTCCTGCGTCTGTATTCTTTCTGGAGTGCAATCGGAAAGTTATCTTTAGCCATGTAATTCATATGGTATAATTTGAAATCAACTTATATATGATTATACAGTTTTTCTGCATGTTGTAATACTTCTAGTTGGGAGAGCGTGGCCTAGTGTTGGGGTGCTTGCCTGTGGTACAATTTCCTTGGGTTCGAATCCCATTGGGATACTTGCCGAGATTTAACCCGGTACTCAACTCTGGATTTGATCTGTATACCAGCTATTGATTAAAATCAGAATAGGCCCTACCGCTCTCCTCCATGGTTCACTTGGAATTTGGCAAATGAATCTTGAAAGCATCCCGTCCTTCGGAGGGAACGTTAAGCCGTCTGTCCCGACGCGTGTACAGAGAGTCAAAACATGCCAGCCAGTTTCGAATAAGAGTAGGGTGAAAACCCTGACTGTTCCCCATCCGCTCAAAGCGGGCCATGTTAAGAGCGTCCGTATCATGGATACACGCGGCCCTATAGATCAGCTTACCGTACCGCTCAAATAATCCTGACACTTAATTAAGGGCCATTACCAATAACTTGACCGAACGAATACTTTTATTTTAGTCAATGAATGAAGAAAAGTTACTCGATTAAAGTTAGGCGATTTGCATGGGCTGTTGATTCACAATTGGAAGAAATTGGCATTGTTATTTTAATCCGTTAACGGAATAAAGCATGATACAGAGTAGGAATGAAGGGTATAATGTAGTTATGCCAAAAATATATACTAACGTCAATTTCTCTCTCGAGTCGATTGATCTCTGCTGATGTAGTATTGAGACGATCCAACTCTTCCTATCAAAAATGCACAGAAAACTTCGATGAATAATCGTGTTGAATATCTTAGTAGGTTACCTGATTTTGGAATGCTTGGAGTGGCTGATTTGTTCAATTATTTCAGCGCTTACAATTTTGTTTCAAGCTGATGGTGTTGGTCCTTCTCATTTGGGACTTTTTTTTCGCAAAAGTCGCATCTCAAATGTCAGATTTCTGCACTGGAGAGCAAGAACTATACTCAATTATTTGTGGAAAGTATGCCACTTGATATTCATAACGCTGATTTTGTGTCAAAAATTAAGTAGACAGCATTTTCTTTCAAATTAAGTTGTTTTTTAATATTGTGTTTTGACCATTATTTATGTCAGGGGTTAATGCTTTTCTATAATAGGTATGCTATAATGTTTATATACATGTAGAAAAGAAATGCACTGCAAGTGTTTTGGGCTATTAAAGCCCGTATTTCTTTCCTGAGTTACTTGTCTTCCTGAGTTACTTCATACTGGCTCAAATAATGATAATAATAATAATTATTATTAAATTGTTCGGAATATAAAATTGAAGTGTTGTTACGTAAAATTATTTTCATGATAATGAAACCAACGAACCTTTATTCTAGGATCCAAAAAGTCCGTGTCCAGTACTGATGATGACATCGTTAAAGCAGAAGAGTGCAAATGCGTTATAAAAACACGAAAACAAACCATATGAGGTAACAGTGCCTCATTCAATAGAGTAACAAACGCGTTCTGATTTTATCGTTCTGCATTCTTTCTGTATCGCTATATACATTTGTTTTGCCAGAAAAGGTAACCTCCAATCTGGTGTGAAAGTAGATAGTCCACCGGGAGCCATAGTCCGGGCTCCATAGACGACAACGTAATAAAGCGTGAAACTAATGTTGCGTGAAGAGCCACCTGAATCGAGTGCCCTATTCTTCACCGTTGTAGGCGCGGGCGGACGTCGGACTGGGAGTCCGTAGGACTTTATCTCCTGCCACACCGGTCGCCAACAAATTATAGCTATATCATTACCTCATGCAAATTCTGCCAGGCCCTAACTGACAAAAATGATAAACACGCCCATGAATAGCTTTTTACTTGGGCTCAATATCTGGAACATAAGCAAGTAGTTAATATAATTATAATGAACTTTGAACATTAGATTTTGATTTGATAACCAACCAATAATATAACCCCAATTATTGCTACTTATCGGCCACGTATATGTGGCTGTTGGACACTGCCCTAACTGTTGGTACCTGGCCGGGATATACGGAAAATTATTGACAAAATCATGAAAATATATTTCACTGAACATGCTGAACTTTCCGCCACAAATTCGGAGATTTGCGACTGCCGCAAACACTCCGACTCTGGAAGTTTTTTTTCATATTTATCCGATTTTGGAAATTTTGCCAGCACTGTTAAAAATAAAACTTAAAAAACACGTCGTTATAACTGGCAGCTGGGACTCACACGCGCAAAACTGGGGCCGTAAAAATACGAAACCACTGCAAGGAACGTATAAAACAACGGCGTGAAATCACAGCTTCAACGTTGTCGTTGGTTTTTGACTTGTATAAAACAATGCTAAGAATTAACATGTTGTCCTTATTACAAGGTAATCTTCTCACATATCTCAATAGCTCTTAACGTTACGCGTTGTAGCTGTGACATCATACAAACGTTGTATTTACGTTACCAAATGCCTGTAAACACGTTATATTTTAGGCAAACAATTTTGAGGGGAAAAAATACAAGCACCTTACTGAGATTCGAACCAGGTGCTTAAGATTACCAGTCTTATACCATATCCACTACATTACATAAGTTTACAGATATCAAATGGTATAATATTAAATATATATGAACTACTTTTTTCCAAATTAAGAAATTAATAATTAAACAAATATAATACCAAAAGCAGAAATCGAACTCTGCAAGACTTTTTAAAAATTATTTATTAGAAAATTATTAAAACAGACAATAGGATTTTGCATTTTTTAATAAGGTTTCGACGTCATTTAACACATTTTGGAAAGTAAAAAGATTTTCATAGTGTGGTATGTGTGGTATTATTACCGAACTACTGTTTATTTACAGTTTCTGCCTCCAAGTGGTAATTTTATGTTACATATAAGTAATAAAGGGTGAAATTGTTGAATAATTGAGGTTAACGGTAATTTAAAAGGTAAAGTCTGGTAAAATTGAGAACATTTGGCACGCAAGTTTTAGTGCTTATTGCGGGTGCACGCAGAACCCAAAATTGGAGAATTTATAGCGTGTGCCAAAAAATGCAACGTTCGGAAAAAAAATATTAAAAGTATTTCTTGTTTTGATTTTCGCTAAATGTACTGTATGAATGCCTATTATTCCGCTGTCAATTCCCGTTTACCCTATCCCACTTGGGGCCCCAGATCCAGAGATCACTCATAAGTGAAAAGGTGTACATTTTAGTTGGGTCATTTAATTTCACCTGGATATGTTTAATCTTGGTTAATTCAGGAATTAGTATTGATTGTAAAAAGCTGCCTTACAAGTTAGGCATTGAGCATTTGCTTCAAAATGGCTGGTCCGGTCCTCGGCCTGGTATAACCAAGAGCGTGTGATTAAGTTGACAACTTTCTTTCAGAACAGTGTGTAGAAAGCATGTCACAGTGTTCTCACAAATTTCATAACCCCTTACCAAACAAGAATAAATGTAACTTTGACAAACATTGCAACAATGAAAGGCAAAGAACAGCAAGAACTCGGGCAAACACCAACAACATAAAAACGGCACTCCAAGGAAATCCAAGTACAAGAAGGAATGCACCCGGGGGGGGGGGCACTTGTATTTCAAGGTGGATATGATGCGTGAACATGGACTTACAAAATGCACCCTAAACAAGTATTTTCACTGACCAAAAACATACCCATAACAAGTATTTTTGTCTGTTTTTGCTACCCTAAACAAGTAAACAATGCATTGTGTCGTTAATATCCCCTTTTTATCTTGCTTTGCTTTACTTCCGATTTACAATATTTTTGATGATTTTGATCTCTGCTTAATTTGAGAATTACATACCCTAAACACGTACATCACAATTTCATGGTTAAGAAAAAATATACCCTTTTTCCATATTTTGCTGTGTTTGACACCCTAATCAATGTACGCGCGTACATCGCCTGTTTAAAAAGGGACCCTTTTTACGCGTTTTCTTGTTGACGCATCATATCCACCTTTGAATACAAGTGCCCCCCCCGGAGGAATGCACTACAGTTAGTTGACTCCATCATATTTTTAACCTTATCACAAGGATAGATTTGGGCTGGCATCCTTACCCCCGTCCTTACCACATCCAACAGAGGAATGTACTCCTTGAAAATAATCTTCAAAGAAGGGTGGCCTACTGATTATTGTTTGTAAACCGTCTAGCCCCGGAGCTAGCAGACATTTGTAACACATCTCAAGTACAAAAGGTTTGAGTGATTAAATATGTACACAGACTGACAAGGACCCCTGAAACATAATTCTTAAGTGCCACAAATGGTGCCTTAAGGAGAGGGGGGGCCAAGACAAAGTTTGTACAGGGGTCAAATTTTCAAATTGATCCAATCGTGCTGAAAAGTATACCATGTTATTTGTCTAACCACAAGGATTCAGGAAAGGTATAGTTTGTACTATCTAGAACGTAAAGTTTAAGAGTTATAGACTACAAACAGCAAAAATCAATAAAAAAAGGTCAATTTCAGTTGTACAGGGGTCAAATTTTTAAGTTGCTCCGATTTAGATAAACAAGTATTTAAAAAAAAACTGTGTCGGGTCGCCAGGCATAATTTTACAAGAAATAAAAACAACATTAAAAAGCATTTAAGAGGCGTAGATGGTTTTCTAGTTTGAAGTTGCACTTTAATTACAGAAACATGTATAAAAAGAAATATAACTGATTTAAAGTAGATGTTTGATACATGAGTATAAGATTGCATTAGGACCAATCACCTTGTATACAACTTGATCTCCCGTTGACCTTTGACCTTGGTATGTGACCTTTGACGTCACATAGTTGTAAGCTTTAATTTAACGTAGGTTACACCTTCCTGTCATTTCCAAATAAAGAAAATAGAAAAAGCGCCTAATGGGCGCAAAATATGTAAAAAATGCATCCCTAGTTAAAGCTTTAATTTCGTGTATGTTGTAAGAAACTCCTGTCATTTCAAATAAAGAAAATTAGACAAAATGCACCAATTGGGCGACCAAATGTGTTAAAACTGGGCAGCAAAAATGTATATCAAAAACTGCATCCTAAGTACGAGCCTTTAATTTGATGTACAGTAAAACTCTCCTGTCATTTCAAATAAAGAAAATGCCCAAAAAAACCGCCAATTGGGCGCAAAATGTGTTAAAACGGAATCCCCAAGCTTATAAGCTTAATTTAACGTAGGTTCACCTTCCTGTACTTCAAATAAAGAAAAATAGTAAAGGCGCTAATTGGCGCAAAATATGTAAAAACTGCTCCCTCAGTTACGAGCTTAATGAAGGTACCTAAAAAATCTCTGTACTGTATTGTTAGAAAACGAAGAAAATAGAAAAAACGCCCAATGGGCGCAAAATTGTTTAAAATGAATCCCAAAGTTATAAGCTATAATTTACGTAGGTACACCTTACTGTCATTTCAAATAAAAGAAAATAGGAAAAAACGCCCAATTTGGGCGCAAATGTGTAATAAAACTGAATCCCCAAGGTTATAAGCTTTGAATTAACATAGGGTTTACACCTTCCTGTCATTTTCAAATAAAGAAATAGAAAGCGCCCCAATGGGGTGCAAAAATAATTATGTAAAAACTGAATCCCTAAGTACGAGCTTTAATTTGAGGTACGTAAAACTCTCCAGTCATTTCAAATAAAGAAAATAGAAACAACGCCCAATTGGGCGCAAATGTGTTAGAAAGAATCCCCCAAGTTACAAGCTTGATAGAAGTAGGTACACCTCCGTCATTTCAAATAAAGATGTTACCTAAATTTCGTCTGAAATAATTCCCTCAAATTTTTGCCTTATACCTCTGTTCACCGTAGTTAAACTCACGTGGCCTGCTGATCATTTTCTTACTTATAACTTCCTATTCGTTACTCACCGTATCTATCACTGTGCAACGTTTTTTAACCAAACTCCATTTCCCAGCCAGTCTTGCAGAGACTAAAATCAAAGAAGAAATGCTTGTAAGGCATTACAACATGCCCTGAGTTATTCTATAGTAGTTGTCACAGGGTTGTAGTGATTACCGGTATTAAAATAAGTCCGATGGAATTAAAAAAAACAAATCCACTAATTCCCCTCACGCCTATTGTACCCCATTGTAAATCGTCTCCCCATGCGGTCGAACATAAGTCACTTAATACCGCACCTAAATTGATCGGTTTAAGTGTTGGATATAAATTTGCGTTGTGGGACCGCGGTGTGGGTTAACTCATCGACCTGAACTGGACTTAATCCGACGTTTAATGCCGAAGAACGAAGAAGAGCAGGGTTAAAGTCCGGTAGTAAACTTTAATACCCGGTATTAGTGAGGACGTGTGGACGCGTTCTATCGGAAATAAAGGTGGCATTTTCGTCTTTTCTGAAGGTTAAAACACGAAAGCAGTTGTGTTAGTCGGGGTGGGCGAAGTGGGCGACCTCTGGCACCCGTGGAAAAAATGGGGAGACATTTGGAAGGGCAGGGGAAAAGGGGCAAGGAAAAGGGAGGAGGAAAGAGTAAAGAGAAGAGGAGAGCCAGGAAGAATTGGGTGTGGTGATGTTATGATTTACAGCAGACAGATGGCTGACACCGTCTCATTTGCGACTCAAGAAATAGTCAGCCGGCAAGCGAAGCGAGTACATTAAACGTTCTCAAAATTCCTACATTTTTCCAAAATCCTGGATACGCCACTGATTCGGGCGGAAATTAATCTTTGCCCATCCATTGCAATCTACAGGTCCTCGCCCAAACTTGAATAGAGGTCAATTACGCGTTCGCCCCTGATGGGAGCCAGCGCTGTATTCTGCTGTTTCGAAACAGACCTCTATAATGGATAGCCGTATCGCACGTACAGTGAATAGTCGGGATTGAAACAACCGGAAATTCCCCAGCGCCCATTTTGTGGCGCAAAAAAGACATGAGAGGGTCACCGTACTGAGTCCATGCAAAATCAATGCCAACTTGTTGAATTATCTCCTGTATTGAAAGAAAAATCTAATATTGGATTAAAAAATTGTGTGGTATTTGTAGCATCGCACAAATTATGACCACAGTCATGTGATGCGTATTAATTCCGCCAATTGGCGCGAATAGACACCTGGAATGCTGGGGGATTTACATTACTGTAGCAATATGGAGTTGCAATTGAGCAGTTATACAAATATTATTGATGAAGGGTTGATGAAAACAATAAAATGTCTGCAAAAGAAAAAATTGTGATATAATATTGGTGAATATTTACAGGAATATAAAGCTTACAATATAAGTGAATTTACGTACTTAGGGCAAACATAATCTTCAGGTTGCATGCGAATTCTGCACAAGGGAAAAGGAGGAAGGGGGGAAAATCTGAAAAGAAAAAGAAAAGCCAAAGAGAGAAAAGGGAACAGAAAAAGGCAAAAGAAAAGAAACGAAAAAGAAAAGAGAGACAGAAACCGGGCACAGGAACGACAAGGGAACGAAGAAAAGGGAAAAAGAAAAAGAGAAAGGGAAAAGCAATAAGGACACGAGAGGAAGGTGAAAAGGAAAACGAGTCACAGGAAAAGAAAGAAGAGCGGAGAAGGAACGGCACAGAAAGAACAGAAAAGAAAAACGTAAAGTAAATGGCACGACCCTGTAAATCATGTGCAACGTGTCCTTCACCAGTCTTCACTTTGACCTGCTGACTCCGGTCTGTGGGTAGTGTATTTATGTATGAATAATAATAAAGGTAAGTTGGAATTTTCCTTTATCCATACATTAATTCTTTCCTTCATGCAGTCATTCAAGCGTTTTATATTATATCATTCTCTTATGTTATAACATGCTCTGCTACTTATTCACTTGTATTCTTATTTAACATTTCATCAGTTTGTGCCAGTGCATTTTCAGAAAGTTCCCTTATTATTTCAGTTATTTCTGAGGGAATTTTTGCCATATTACTTCCCCAGGCAGGAAAGAGACAGGAAAAGGCAAAAAGAAAAGAAAAAAGGAAAGGTAAGAACAAGAAAAAGGAAAAAGGACAAGAAAAGAAAAGGCAAGGAAAAGAAATAAAGAAAAAGAACAGGAAAGGCCAACGAGAAAAAGGAAAACGGAACAGCATTCGACAGTTCCCCCTCCAATTCCAACTAGCATACAGCCAAGCAACTCTCCATCCCCGTCTCGTCCCTTCACCCTTGGCCATTAATTACCATTTAAATGGTCATGGTGTTTAGGTTCTGGATAGTAAACATATTTCGATAAGTAACGAGGTGTTCACATGTTGTCTTTCAATTTTAATATTATTCTAACCGTCTTTGGGTGATTTGAGGGGAAGTTATATTAACTCGAAGCAGTTGCTATGGACCCTTACGGTCAGCTAATACCGGCTATTAGCTGATCGGACCTTTAAAGGTATGTAGGATCCTAAGCGCTAAGTTACCGTTAAATACGCGTCCACACGACCAAATTTAAGTCCGATAGTAATACCGACAGGATTTAAATCGATCATGTGCGCGTCCACACGGCAACTTTAAGGCCGACGTTAATACCGACCAGAGTGAATCCGTATTAAGTGACTTAAGTCCGACCGTGTGGCACGAATTTTGTCTGGAAATTGCATGCAATTACAAACCCAACACTAAAAACTCCATAATTAATAGTAGTACGTAGATCATTTCATAAAAGAAACATTAAGGAAAACCTTAGCTTATTTAGAAATAGACTCCTTCGCAATTTTGAGAGCAGTGGTTTCTATTGTCGGGTCGAAGGCGACCCGACAAAAAATGGTGCACAAATGAGTGATGGAGTCATAGGATTAAAGTAAGGAATAGTTTTGACGCTCTAAATACTTAGTACCAATGTAGGGAACACAGAAGGTCAACGTCCATTTGCATTCAATGGGGCTTGACCTTGTTTCCCCCTACTTTCTAAGCAAGCATTTGAGACACTCAAAACTATTCCTTATTTTGATACTATGAGCCTCCACCAATAATTTGCACCAGTTTTTACCAAATCGGAGCAACTAAAAAATTTGACCCCTTGTACAACTGATATTGACCCTTTTTTTTATTGATTTTGCTGTTTTTTAGCCTATAACTCTTAACTTTACGTTGTAGATAGTAAAACTATACCTTCCTGAATCATTGTGGTAAGACAAATACCATGGTATACTTTTCAGCACGATTGGATAAATTTAAAAAATGACCCCTGTACAAACTTTGTCTTGGCCCCTCTCCTTTCTTACTAGGCACCATTTGTGACAATTAAGAATTTAGTTTCAAGAAATTCGCAATTTTGTATTTTCTTCGGTAAACAGGAACATAAATTAAGCTCAGTAGCTATGAACCGTGTGATAAGCAATAGCAATTGCTCATAACAACAAAACCAAAATAGGAATTCAGCTCAAAATTTGGGAATAAGCTTTTCCAAGGATAAATCTAGTGATCAATGAAAAAACAAAGGTCCTGGAAATCACGAAATGCACCTTATTAATTACATCCATTCCAGATAACAAAAATACCAAAATACGAATTTTTATGATTTTCTTCGATATGTTTCGGATAAGCAAATCGCTTGCTATCCCTTTAAGTGTTAAACCTCAAAAGATGTAACCGATTCTGTCAATGATTGATTAAACGCCTCAGAACAATGATACATGTATCAAGTACTTTATTTTTCTTCAACATGATTTTTAGAGTAATGAGAATGTAGAAAGGTTTAGAGGCACCGACCCCGGTTGAAAAATGTGACTGATTTTGTGGGCTTAATAGCGTCCCGAACCGATGTGTGAACGATCTTGCAAACAATTTTAGATAATGAATAAGCTTAGAGACAAAATCAGGGTCCATTTTTTTTACTCACCTGTATTTCAATGTTGGGGGGGTTTCCATATTGTTTAACCCTACGCAACCTAGAAGAGCACCTTTACATTTCCGACCTGTTGGAGGCAATTATACTAATCCGCCGCCAGATTTATGGGGGGGGGGGGAGGGGGAGGGTAACTGGACTGGGTATTCTGGTCGGGTAAACACCCACGTTCAAAAAACGCGGAGACCTGGGCGGTTCTCGAGACTTTGCCCATCTAGGCGTATCAAATTTAATCATGTCTCGGTCAGTCTCACTAGGGTATTCAAATTTTTACTTTTCAGACTTCCGGTAGAGTAAAAAATCAGCATGAATCTGTTAGAATAGATAATGAATTTGTGTTGATATTGCTAAAAACAGAATAAAAGTCCGAAAATAGCCTCAAAATTGATGTAAAATCCCAGGTTAAAATTCCAATGGATAAGAGCTTGGCCCCGAGTCTCGAATATAGGTTATTTGAATAAGTATGGTCTCGGAAAATGGTATCCTTTGAACAAGTCTGGTCTCAGATAGGTACCATTTCATTCGTTTTGGTGTATATAGGGTTACCGCCGGAACCCTTGTAACTCGGGTCGTTACCCGGGCTCGTGTACAGGTTACCCCCACCTGGATTTTATTTCTTTAAATAAACTCTGTGATAACTAAGTTTCGTGTATTAGGCTTGCCGCTTTTTAAAGGTACATTCGTGATCTAGAACCTCATTTTTTTGTAAGGGTTCATAATATCACCAAGGAAAAGGGGTTATTTCCAAATATGCGCACACTCTAAAATTTCATGGATTTTAAAAGTTTTTTTTTTTTATTACCTGTACTTAGTTTGGTGGTTGGAGGTAAACATAAATATATGGTCCACCAAACCCTTCTACTCATAAGCTAAAGTATGACTCAGGGAGATTTCGAAACATATTATGTTTGTGTAAAAGGAAAAATCGTTAACTAGAAGTAAATATTGTAACCTAAAAAGCACAATTCCGAATTTGAGATCAATCGGATTTTTCTTGACGCCGTAATCATTTATGTGTAATATTACGGTCCCATAGGATACTGTGTATAACAAAAAATTCCGGATCCGGAATTTTATAAAATAAGTGGTGATTTATATATGAGGGAATTCGAATTAAGCTTAGCAATTTCACACAACGATTAGTATATGGGTAAGCATTATGTACATGCAAAAAACCACCATTTTTTGGAAATGAGGGGCGCCCTCCAGCTATCAATGTAATGGAAAAATAAGAATAGTTATAGTTTAGCCAAGGATCTCAACAGGAGCATGCATTACACGCCCAAGCTCCTGTGTCGCACAATGGGAACGCGATCAGAACAAGACCCAGAAAAGGCGAGGATGACACAATACCTGGCAGCACACAGCGGTTGAGATTGGGCGAGCATGGAAAGGCAATTATATTATCGGTCGCGTAGCGACCGTATATTACTTTTACTCGTGCCATTTGGGGCCGTTTTGTGTTCGCGGATTGTCCGTAAATGTCGGACGATTTCGGCCGGTTAAAATGGTACGTGCAAATTACTGACGTGCTGTGTTTGACCTAGAAATTGTCGGTGTAACTTGAAGTTTTTTGGGTAAAAAACGGTGTTTTGTTGTAAAAAATTTGTTGCTTTATTAAATGGAAAGTTGGGTGTGTTTACGGGATTTTAAAGTATGTACGAGATCAGTTATCAATGCTTTAAAGAAGTATCTGAAATTGCGCTTCTAGAGTGCGATGTTGTTAAAATCACCGTATACGTGTAGGGAAAATAAATGTTGCTGCCCAATAAAAGGAAATTACGTGATGGTTGTTTCCCCTTAGGGCGATTTGTAACGCAGGGTAGTTGGGTAAGTCCACTGTGTATAATAGCGGGGGGATATCGTCCCAGGTTGCTATGACTAGGACACTCCAGGCTTGTGTCGTGTCCCCGGCTATGGCGTGTCAAGCTAAATAGTGGGGTGTTACCTGGAAGAGCTTTTGACGAAATTAAACCAATGATACATTGTGTAACTTGTAGTAAAACCTCCAAGGACTCCATAAGGGAAATTTGACTGGAGGTGGGTGGGCCCGAAAATTTAATAGGGCGTAATGCTGTACTTAAAGGCGGTTCGTGTTTGTTGTCAAAATGTACAGTCAGTCTATTTTATTGTCGTGGGAAAAAATGAGTTGGCGAAGTGGTGCAGATGGTGGGGTAGATTTTGAGTTGATGGGTAGGTCCTCTTCGTGCCCTGTCGGCTTGGGTTGAATGTAGTTCTTGGAGAGGTCAAGTTTCATCATGTTGGATTTTATAGAGACAAAAAAGTTAAACGGGAATTTCGGCGTTCTTGTAGACTTAGCCAGCGGAGGGTGGATAGCATTTCGTAACCAATAGCTCACGGGTGAAATTCCAGTAGTGAATCGGGCTACTCTCCTTTGGACTTTTCAAGGTGTTTATGTCCTTTGCTTGGTAAGGATCCCAGGCAGCTATTCCATATTCGGCATGTTTGGGTCTAACAAGAGTTTGGTAGAGCCTTTCTTTGTATTAATAGATGCATGAGGAAGTTTCTCTGGATTTGAAATGAAACCCAAGTCTTTAGAAGCTTTTGATGCAGCATATGGCTTTGACTTTGTTATTTTTAGACAATTTTTTATTGTTTGGGTGTGTAACAGAGATGTTTTTTTTTTCGAAATGACCCATCACAAAAGTTATACATATAGGCATAAAGCATAAACAAAGAAATTAACAAAAATAAAAATGAATACTAACAAATACAATGGAATGAAATAAAGAAAAAATCAGTACAAAGTACAAATTAAAAAATAAAAAAACCCGAAAAATAATAATAAAAAGAGGGAGAATATAATAACAAATATTTAAAAAATAAAACACAAATAACATCCGTTTGTACACTAGTCTTAGAATATCATTAAAATAATTGTTAAAAATATAAAAAGAAATAAAACATTAAAAAAAAAATAATAACAAGACATGTATATAGCGCCTTCCCAAAAAGGACTAGAAAATATAAAATGAATAAAAAAAGGAACCAAAAAATTAAAAAAAAATCAGTACAAAATAAAGGATAAAGAAAACGACAAAATATAAAAAAAATAAAAGCCAAATGGTTAAGAAAGTAAAAATAAAAGGGGGATAGATAAGGGGATAATAAAAAAATATTTTAAAAATTAATAAAAAATCCAAAGCCCGATAGACACAAAAAATTAATAAGTATAAATCGATTTAAAATGAACATAAACTTAAAAATGAAACACTTAACAAAATAAAGATGACGAAATAAGTATAAAATAAAAAAAAAACAAAATAAAACAAATACAAATAAAAACCAAATAAAATTTGAATAAATAGCATATCGAAAGGATAATATAATAAATAAAATCAAACACTAAATTATAATAAGTAAATCGTTTTCAATAAAAATTGAAATAAACAAATTAAAAGATGCTAAATAGCTTACAATAAAAATAAATAGAAATAAGAAATGAACACATATATACAAATTACATAAAACAAATATAAACACTATGAATAAAATAAGACTATAATTAAAAATCAAAATAACAAACAAACCGAAAGGAATTGTTCGCGAATGAATTGCATTATTGTAAAACCCGTGGCGTCATATTCCAAGCAATTGTCAAGAAATTACAGGCCCTTCAATTCTGGGACATCCTTTACCTTACAATACTTTGAATTTGTGTCTAGTCAGACCAAACTGAGTCTACCGCCAAACAGCTAAAAACGCACCACGGTAGCAATTCTTACCATCACAGATTTTTTCCAAGTGACATCTGAATCTGGAAACACCCCTACCAGCTTTACTGGGTTTCAGCTCAGTCATGGAAAGATTTTCCGGAGTCGCCTGAATGAAGCCACCTCACACTCCGTAGCTAGCCACAAAGACCTGCTATTACGGGCACCAGTCTTTTCTTCCTGCACACATTTGTTGATCTCTGTTCCTGTGACCAAGCCCATTTGCACAAAGAACAACAATCTCTACTGACTGAGTGTATGTAATGATGAGAAGAGATAAGATAGATGCAGTCAACAGGCAACCTAAAAAAAACTTGCAAAGTTCGCCTGAAATATGCAGCCCCGCGAATTCATATGTGACATTCAATTCAAACAATCGAAACAACTTTGAGGAAAAACTTATGCTTCAATTCAACATACAAATTTCCAGCCACCCTCGGTAACAAATGGCTCAGAGCGAACCCGATAAGGTCTGAACAGAAGATCACAACCACAGCCCAAAATGAAAACCCACTGGCAAACCCAGCAATTTACCAGACTTCCCCCGGCACTAACCAGTCCCAAATAACCAGAAAGAAAACCCTGAAACCTAGAAAACCAAGAACCGCGAAATTCAGTTATTTAAGACGGGTTTGGGGAAAATTTTTAACTTTTTATTTTTTTTACCTTTTTTCAAAACAAACAAACAAACAGAAGAGACCGAGAACAAGACAACAAAACAGGGCACACAAGAACATCTAACCATACCATCCAAAGCCACACCATCTCGCACACAAAGTTCACATTGAAGAAGTAAATGGTAGGCCTAAATCCCAAAAATTGACATAAGGCAAACAAAAAAAGAAATCAACAAGGTCAGGGTCCTCCTTTTGAAATGCCAAATTAATTTTCCCATTGCTTTCATCAATTTTGTATTCCGTGCTCCTTTTCATTTTGACCAAATTCAGAAAAGCAGCAAAAGTGGGGTCAGCATGTTCCTTGGAATTTTAAACACCTGTGGATATAATAAACTTCTTAATTGCCACAGAGCAAAAAGCAAAGAAATACAGCTATCATGATCTGAAGTGTCAAGAATGCCAAAATTTTCTCAAAATTAGGAAAATATAGATCCCCAGAGAAAAGGAAAAACAGAATAATTAAAAAACATAATTCCATCCCAAAGATTGGAAAACCTTTTCAATTTCACAAAAAAAGGAAAAATCGATTTGGAAATTCCTTACAAAGCTACACAATTCGAAATTGCAGCCCTGCCATTTTATGAGAAATGGTTGGTAAAATAGCTCTGTGAAAAAATTTGAAAAAAAGAAACGTATTGGGTTTCAATTGTAATTTCAAATTATTTGAGCACTATGAATTCTATACCAATCTAAGTCATCCAGGACATCCAAAGTAAATGGATCAACCCTTTGTTTTCAACATCAAATATGACATGGGGCCCGTTCACCAAACTCATGAGTAACCCTACGTGGATACTAACTCATGAGTATTAGTCTAGCAGATATATGGTTCCATGCACCCCCCCTTAAAACTATTTCTAAAATGAGTTTTAGATTCTACGACATCTACTTAAAGAATTTGATTTGTTACCAAAATCAAATATTGTCCCACGGGTCCGTTGGCGGCAATCTTGGATTAAGAGGGATCATCGCACAAAGTGGTTTCATTTGTTTCAAGTATCTCAAATGATGCTTCTCATCAAACGAAATCAGAAAATATAAAGTTTTACATATCTGTGAGTTCAGTTACAGAGGATATGGGCTGAAAATGTTGATAAAAAAAGGTCATTGACCTTTTGCATTGGTCATTGTACGGGGCCAAATTTCAAAGCTTCAATCTTGACAAAATTAGTTTCAAATTGTTGGTATATCATGAGCAATCTGGAAATTTACAGGTTCCATATTTCGCAATCTTCCATTTTTGGTTTTTCGGTTTAGAAAGAGATGACTAGTCCCTATTTTCCCATACAAAACAATACAATTTGATAAAGGATAACTTTACCCCCTAATTTTAAAACCACCTACCTAAACATCCTAGATAGTGCAAACTATACTTTTCTGGATTCTCATGCTGTCATATACTCAATTTGATACCAAATTTTTTGCCAAGAATCCTGCATTTTTAAATTTGCCCCTTTACAAACGACCAATTCAAGTGCAAGACCTTTATCACATTTTCACCATATCTCTGTACTGAACATCTATATATACCAAACTTTATATTTTTCCCGATTCCTTAGGGTGATACAATCATTTGAGTACTTTTCAACTAATTGCACCACTTTGTAACGATTATCCTTCTTAATCCACACTGGCCGCCAAACGGACCCCGAGGACAATATTTGATTTTGGTAACCTCACAATTCTTTTGAAGATGTCGTAAGATTCTAAATCATGGTCGAATTTAGTTTTAAGGGGGGTGCATGGGAACTTATGAAATCTGCTAGACTATATGTCCTACATAATAGACCTGTTCATACCGTTACACAGTGCTTTTGGCTGTTTGATCCACTCAGGCAACGACGGCTAGTAATGCACGTAACATTTACGCTGAGTTTTCGCGACGAACCCCTGGTTTTCTTAGAATGGATAGACATGTTTGGGAACTTAACTTGTCAATTAAAGAATGAATTTTAATCAATATTTTTCGCTGGATTTTTTTGGGATTCTGAAACCAATCAGCACAAATACCTTTTATCAAAAAGTCTATATTTTCTTCCTTCGCCGTCATTGGATGGAAACAAATTCAACTACCAACATTTCAATGGTTTCACACCAGATTGTAACCAATGAATGATCAGAAATATTATGAAATCCCCCTTTCATCATCCCAAAACGGATTAAAGAATGTCTTGGATTTCAGACGACATTTTTATTCCACCAAATTGGATCTTGAGGATGAAAATCAGACCACCTAATTCTCTTTAATCCTTATCTCTGTACAAATACCATAACTATCGTTTTCAACAGTGACATTAAAGGGTATTCAAAACACATTTAGGAGCATCAGACCTCAGCAAAATTGTCCAATCTGGGTGTAATTTTTTCAAGACAGAGAGCTCTCTTTTTTTCCAAAACAGGAATAATCTCTGGGTCCAGCAGGGTTTACCCAAATAAATTTTTTGTGCCTGAGAAAAAAGGAAAGGCTCAACCATTTCTCAACCCACCATGGTCATAATCATTACATCGAAATGTCCCTCTTGACTCATCAGTCCTCTCATTCCAAATGAATTTATAACAAAGGTGGCAGGTGGTTCAATTTCTTGAAAAATCCTTGGGAATATTAATACAAAAGAACGAAAAAGATAACGAAGTTGAGGTAACAGCAAAGCTTAAAGAGACATGAAGGAAGTTCCAGAACGAAGCGCCCCCATTTTTTTCGAACCCGGTTTTTTTGTCATATTGGGAATGCTTTCCAATTATTAGATCACACCTGAAGTGAATAATCCGAATCGGCCGTCTTTTATGTATAATATATGATTTATAACTTTCTGCGTGCACGACAAAGTCCCACAGCACCGTGTTCTTATGGGGACAATTACGATAGTCGGCAGTTTCAACAACAAGGTTTGCCTGTTTTTTATTTTTGTACTTGTTTGTCCAATAAACCTTCGGAACGTTCTTGGTAGGTGGTCTACAGTCGATTCTGTGCAATTTGAGAGAAATTTGTATCCTAAAAAATCTCCTCCTGTCACTTTAATAACAGTGACTTTCCCCAAGATAAACAAATTCCTGTGTTTCCAACAATTAAGAGTCTGCTCAATTTGATTCAGTTTAGGTATAAAAATTAAGTTCATAAAGAGAGTTAACATTAAAGCAATAATGGCACATTTTTTGAAGAGCGCCCCCAATTTTCAAAAGTTGATATTTTGGCACAGTTACGTTGGTAATTGTCTAGGAAACTATACCTGCGAATGAGAATGCTAAGAAATGCGTATTTATCATAAATAAGCGATTTTGTAATTAGAATTGGGATCCCAGATTGAAGTATGACACTGGCACATTTGAAAAATAGTGCGCCCTCAAGATTTTTCAAAATCGATATTTTTGCACGGTTGTAAGGCTTTTATATACAAAAGCCCTCACCCGAAATGATTAAGACCAAATCAGCTTCCTTATGGGTAAACAGAACGATTTTATAATTTAACGTCGCCGGCGTTTAACACAAGAACACGCACGCCGTATGCATGTTTCCCACGCTATACACACTTGTTTGATCGGTCTATAACCTTTGTGGTTTTAATATCAGTGAGTACGAGTCAAAAATATTCATGTAATATACACATTTGTTGATTAAAGTTATGGAAAACTTAAAAGTTGGCCTACAAATTACCTGGATGTCTTTATCCTCATATGAATGTCCCTATCTGTTTTGGGGTATGTTATTTTTATGTGTAAAACATATCTCTGTTCTTCCAATGGTCTAGACTATCATTTGAGAGCAAATTGAAGGAATTTCATATTTTGTGAAAATGTGCCAGTGCCGCTTTAACGGCAGAGCTGGAAATGCTACGTTTATGTCCGTCCATGCATGATGAAATAGTGCCACCTCGAGAAGATAACCTCTAACTTGACTTGCCTGAACCAAGAAAACAACTAATGGATGAGCACTAGACAGGTACATGGCGCTATTTCCCGGCTATTTCACATTGGAAGGCTGTTTCCAGCGGCCGTTGAATTATATCGGGATCCCGATAATAATTATTCTAATTACCAAATACCTTCGTTTGTGACCACATAGACATTTTCGGAGCTTAACCCATTCAAGTTATAGTTTATAGCCAGTTACCACATGCACACCGGTAAAAATCTCCATTTTAAAAAAAATTGGGGAGTCTTAAAAAATGGTACTAATCCGTGTTTAAGAGAAAAATAATACCCAGAGTAGTTAAAAATAGTTGACATCATTTAAGGCCCTTCATCCTGAATGGAAGAAAATTAGATGGAATTAAAAGTTTAATCTTTTGGGTTGTAGTTAGGGACTAATCAAAAGGTAAATTTAAAATGAAATCCTATTTTGCCTTAAATTCAATCAGAATAGATTTGAATTCAAAGCTAATATGATTAATGTTTAATGCAATAGATTAATTAATCACTGCGCCCGATGTGAGCCGTTTGAATCCCGTTGCTGTAAGTTGTTAGGTACTACCCACCTTCGATACGGTGGCAAAAAAATGCGCCCAAAACGCCCAAAGTTATTTGAGATAATTGATGCTTATTGGAGGCCAGGGTTCGGTTGGCGTCAGATTAGAGTTGGTGATTTCACATGTTTTTTTGTGGTTGCGCGTGCCGTCGTCAAGTCTCCAACCGAGGTGTTTGTATGGCTAATTATTCACGTTTACCGTGAAGTCGAAAAGCTGTCAGGTAAGTACGAGAGCCCAAGTATTGTGTAGTGGGAGGTTTGTTGGGAAAGTGTATTGAAAACAATTCTCTGGTGACTGGTGTCACTGACTGCAGTGGCAGTCTCATCATGCAGTCACAGGTCAATCAGACATGCAGACACTGTGACTCAGATAGACCTAGAAAAATAATAAAATACCATTGCCTTTTATAAAAACTTGAAAGCAGATTCATTAGAAAGAGCACTGATACCAAGCATAATACACATGTAAATGAAGTTCAAAGATGTTTACCTGGTTGACATGCAAAATTTGCAATGTTTATTGGGAGGAAATCTGATCTGTCCACCAGCCTAAACGTGACACAGAATCGAATCTGTGGTTGAGTAATAAATCTCAACCACAGACGATAGGTATACTCGATTGCGCTGTGACCGTGTTACTTTTCATTATTTACAAAATCTATCTGTGCTCTAAAAACCCTTTCAAATTTACTTATTCATTTGTTTATGCCCAAATGCCCTGGTAACATGTCAAGAAAATAATTACACATACCAACTTGGAATCAAATCTCCTAACGCGAAATTTTTCACGCAGTTTTCCAACATCGGTCGTGCACTGGCACATATGGTGAAGAAAATTCACAGGTATAAATAATATCAAGTTGACGTAAAGGTCATGTCAAACGCCTTTTTACACAAGGGAGGAAATAATCCAGTTTCGGATTGCACATATCCCGAAAATCACCATGTTCAGTTACCAAACATACAGATAGCACTTCGCACGTTACAGGTTGACCATGAATATTTCCAAGGTATCGGGATACTCGCGCACACCATTGAGCCTCGTGTAAATCAATGCCTAAACCAAATGCTGCTTCATCAACTCTACGCAGGAATAAAAAATAATTCTTTCTTATCATATGAAACAATCATTTTTTTAATGAAAATTAATACAATATGAATGGCCGTTAACCATGTAAATTTCACTTGCCTTTTATGATGATAAACACTTCCATATTTCACAATTGTTGAAGGTTAAATGCCGTAAATGATTTCCAAATAGCAGGGCATGTTAAAATGACTAGGGTCATTGTGTTGTTACAGCGGGTTTATCAACCAAATACTGAGTATGTCTGAGTGAAACGATCCAGTTTACGTCTTTTTTTTTCAAATTAGACCTTTCATTTTTGAAATCTTTGTGACGTTTTGGAAAGCTAAACAAGTGTGTTTACGTGATTTGGTAATAATGACGCTACTTGGAAGAAGGGAAAACAAGGTCCATCAACCAGGTAAAATCAGGGTATGTAGTTTTGTGCTTGAAAACGGTCACAGCGCAATCGAGTTACCTATCTCTGTGGTTGAGGATTATATTACTCTACAACAGATTCGATCTGTGTACTAAACGGGCCCCCCAACAGTGTCCATCTCACAAGTTGAGAGTCCGAACTAATTTACGCTAATCACGCTAAATGAAATTTCAAATGAGCCCGATCTTTGTGACGTCCATGGGTCAGCCAATGGTTCGACCACTAATCTGTTCGACCACTTTTGGAAACACTTCGGTCGCATTCCTGTGCATATTAGCCATACACGAGATTGACAGGGCACACGAGCGCAATGCGTGAATGTGATTCTTGGAAACCTTCGAAAACCGCGTCTGCTGCCATGTTCCAATTCAGCAACCAATTAGCTCTGCACACACACAAGCGCTATTCATTTGTATTACTCGTTGTTTCTCAGCCTGCTACTGATGTTAATTTCATAATAGTAAATATACAAGTTTACAGACCCTCTGCGAGGCACCCGGAAGAGCAAAAGCGATATATGCACTTATACTCAGTTTGCGGGAATCTCCTGCCGCTGAATCAACGTCATGATGATGTCCCCGGTATTTTATTTCGATCGGTACAAAAACCAATTATTTTCGCTGGTTACTACTCATAACAAAACCAACGAGTTGGCCAGGGGAGGGTGGCCAAGAAATCCAATTTAGAGTCGCACTGGTTTAATTCGCACTTACTTGACCCAGGGTGTTTCACTCCCGTTATTGCGGGGGAGGGGGGAGGGGTGGGCGGCGGTAAAAACAAATGTTGGGGCCAATAGGAACCCCACACCTTGGTAAACTTACGTGCATAACATGGACATCTGAAATGTACAAAATTATTCGATTTTTTCCTGCAATGAAATGTCTTTAATGGACAAAAAAAGGGGTTTTCTTACAATGGGAGCAAACACCCGTGAGAGCTGCCCAAACACAATATTTTCTTTTTTTTGGGGGGGGCGGGTGTTTACAAAACAAAATAAGAAAACTATTTTTAAGCTGAAGACAATCAACATTTGACAACTATTTGTACGGCCATTGCAAAAGGACACTCACATACCATTCCTATTGAGGAATTGTTGGATTATATATCAAAACATTTGACAAGAAATAACTTTTTACAATTTTATGACACTACACGATTAAGCTATACCCTCTGGTGAGAATTTCCTATAATTTCAAAGATAAGCACACCAGTAAAACATAACACGCAGTGTCACGGCAAGCCACCAAACACACACACAAAACCCACACACAGACGTATTAAAATCTGCAGGATTTTGCAAAAAATCCCCCATGGTTTTCAAGCCAAGAGGATAACTTAAGGCTTCTTAAAAATGGAGGGAAGGAATTTTGTTGTAATTGTTGAATAAATGACCGCATCAGAAAAATGGTGAGGCATTTTTATTTTATTTGTTCAATGGAATAGACCTCTAGATGTCTTTATGCATATAATGTTAATTAATACCAAATAGCATACCATACCAACTAAGATTGAAACCCTATTAATTTAAGAAAATTGAAACACCAAAAACAATGACCTTATACCAAAAGGTGAGAGGCTAAAAGGAAGTCTGATATTGTTTTAGCCAGAGGTGATATTAGGGGATACCAGAAAGCTGTACCAACAAAACCCACCACCTTCAACCCATTTTTGCTGATTCACAAAATCAATCCATAGGCCCACCCTCAGGCTCCGCCCAACCCCATCCTCCTCCATACACTTAAAATCCCTTCGCACACAGACTAGTCCCACTACTTTTAATCCCAACTCCCACCCGACTTCCTACACCTGAATCACACCATAAAAACCCATTGGATCAAATCTATGAAAATGCTTAAGTACAGGCCTAAACAATGAACTCACATGTAGCGAGTAGGCCAGCACTGGTCCTGTGCTGCTACATTAAAGCAACATTACAAAAGTCGGAACCCACACACACATTATCACTGTGATACGGCCGCTTGTCGATTGATTTTCACCTCTGACGATCTGATCTTTAAAATATATTACATGATAGGAAGGAAAACCATTACTAATAATGATATACCTTTTGACCAATTCTGTAATTGCCGAAAATGTGAAAAAATCGAAGCTTTAGTATCAGTTTACGATAGCCACGCCAAGAGCTACAGTTACCAAACAAAAAAAAAAAAAAAATCACTGAAGCAATGCTTGGCTGACCTGCTGACGCCTGGGGCGTGGGTTTAGCTCGCTCGTATGGAATCGTGGGTGTGTCAACAGTGTAATCTGAGATGCAGGTGAGTGAGGATCGCCACTGACCAATATTCCCATGGAGACTAAACTCAGACTTCGTCAGTGACTGGGATGATCATGATGGTTATAAATCATGAAAACTTATATCCTGCTGCTGTATCTCAAGAAAATATCTTGAGATCAGATCAAAAAATGATTACATATAAACTAGAAAACTTCCAGCACTCCATAGGGGGACACGGGCCCATAATGGAAATGAATAGTGATCTCTATAAAAAAAAATATATTTTTTCCCAATTAAATAAAAATAACCCATAATTGTAGAGCATAACTACCTTAAATTCTGTTGTTGATAGAAATCCATTACGATTTCCATTCCAGAGATTTAAGGATTCCAAAGTTTGGGAAGATACACATTCACCTGGATGTGTTAAAAATGGTTTTACAAATTTCGCGGGTAAATGCGGAGGAAATTCGATGTAAGTCCCTGACACATGCGCAGTACGGATGGAGCCGCACGTTTAAAACCGAGGACTTGCGCACGATCGCAAAAGTAATCCCATTGTACAGGCCAGCCCGGGATGGCCAGCGATGCCGAAACAAACTCCATTGGTGGGTGTAACATGCACTGATGAGGTGGTCAGTTGTTGATTAATATTCATGTATTGACAAGTGTATAATTGCCCATTCCAGTGGTCGCATTGCGTTGCGTTATTGGCTTCCAGGAACGCTCTTTTGCAGTTTCGGATGCATAAAATTAATTTTTGCTTGAGCTAAATGAGTGCAGGTGGAGTAGAAAAAAAAATGCACGAACTATCCTCCCGTTTCATTTCCCAAGTAACACTCAACCAAAAATGTTAAATTCCAAGATGACTTTGCCAAATTCGTGTTGATTTCCAACTAAGTCGGTTTTCAAGCTTTTCATTTCTTAATATACGCTTTCGCATGCCAAAAGTCGGCGTAAACACGGTTACTCATTCTTCGGGAAACCCCAGGAAAACTGTTCCAATTTAAATATGAAACAAGATGGTCATGCGATGCATGCATTGGTCCTTACTACATTACTTCACTAAAACCTGCATAACAGTACGTAAACTTACAGCAGAAAGAGTCTACTGGGCAGACAAGAGGGGTACCAAATAATGCTCACCACGTGTTTTTTAGTTGGCCAAAACATATAATGCCGCGCACGTTTTGTCAGTAGCTTGTTTTGAAGACAGTACATAAATTACCCCGGGAAATTAACCAATGTCTGTTGATATTTCTGTTATTTCAATTACTTAATTATCGACGTAGGCCTATGTGCTTTTTATATGACAACACATTAAGGTTGGAGGCTCAAACACTCAATTATTCAAAAAGGAATCGAATGTTTTGGCAGGCATTGTCTTTTGAAAATTTTCAGAGGAGCATTAAAAAGCTCATCAGGGCCACCTGGGCGAGCGGCAGAAAGAGCTTTTTAAAAAGCTCCCAAAATTCTGGCTGGAGACGAGCTTTACAAAGCATAGAGCTGCACATCAAGCAGGACCGGCAAACTGAGTTGGGGACCAGAGCAGTTAAGCTCATGCATTTTCAATTCAGTTGTAGCAATAAGCATTGTTAATTAGGCAATCAGTTAGTAACAAGTTAAGTTACATACTTAGACTGTCACTCAAGATTTAATCAAATTACCATGTCGTAGATGTTATCATTCAAGGTATCAATTTTCAAAGAATTATTCACCCAGTGACCCAGGCTGAAACCCGAACATGAGCAGATTTCTTTTTTTTTTTTTTTCATTTTAAAAAATCTAGTCTAGGATAGGGAGAGGTAAAACCTGGGCATGCACGAACATTCAAACATCAGTAACAAATGTAGACCCTAAGTCGGCAAAAGTCAGTCATAGTCAGCACAATATCTTAAAAACTAATTGGGAGTAAGCTTAATGGCGATTCACGATGTTTGATAACGTATCCATCAACGTGTGTCATTGGTATGTTCTTACTTGTAATCGGGCGACGCCTTTCCCCGGACATTCATTTCTTGGAAACATGTCGTGAATGTTTAAAAATCAATTTGACCAAGAAGGTGGTTACGTCTATCGTTTCTTTCTTCATGTCGAAAAATATTTATCTAAATTCTACTTCCATAATGTTTGTAAGACCCCCTCACCTTCTTTCGCCGAGGCGCCATAGTTAGCTATGCAAAACTCGGTCAATCAAAACAAAAACCCAAGTGCGATTACAAACAGTGCGGAGGCTTCAAATTTAAGACGTTTACTCATAAATCATTTACACATAGTCCGTGTTCATGTTTTCTACACCTTCCAGGCGGTATTTACATTGGAGTTCCGATACATGTGTGGAGTTAATACCCGCTGATATTTGCTCTTCGCAACCCGATTTAACCAGCCGTTCGACCATCACACTATCTGAAATTGCGTGTAACTGGTAAAGCAGAGTGTTCCGTGATCATTTATCATTAAAATATGCCAAAGGATTTTTGCCTGGGTTGCCGGCCTCAAATACGAAGGTTACGAAAATCGCAGCCGGCTTTTAACCAAAGATGCGCGAGAAATCGCTCGGACTCAAACATTTAGTGCGCGGACTGCGCCGATCGCGCTGCGCAGCGCATCAAAAGACAATGTCGTTGTGGGATTATATTTTTCGTACAGGGTCGACCCGCGTTGTGTGTGTGTGGGGGTGAAGGGGGGCGGGGGGGATTGTAAACAAAGAATAATGGAGGGTCGAAAGTACGAGTGCTGATGATACGTGCATAAATTAGCCACCCACAGCGCAACGTGGGAACTTAAATGTCTGGCGGACGTCATGCCAAAGCCCATATACCAATAGAAAGGTTCAAGTTGTCTCAATGGGTACCATAGGTGGTAGACCAGTACGGGGGTGCTCTCTAACAAGCTTTACAAAAACAAAAGGATTCTCTGTTGCAAAACTCCAATCCATAGAATTCCATTTGTTTTCGGAGTTTTTTTTTTTCGGAACTACCGATGCTATATAGTATCTCACAAACCAGGCTCACAATACAGAGTTTCAAGTTTATCTTTTGCAGCTGTGACACAGACTACAACGTGGGAAATTCCAGGGCCACCGTATTACCACCAGAGAAGACGTCTTCTCTGCGTGATTGCACCTTTTCCATTCGAATCTCGTTACGCTGCTTCGGCCGTGTACACAATGCCGTTTTCAATTGTTTGGATTGTTGATCAAACGGCACACAAAAGAGAGGTTAAAAAATAGAATATTAAGAATTGGCGATAATCAATATTTATTACATGTTCAGCATTATTTCAGAACGGCGACGTCGGGGAATTCCCTAAACCAGATGGTTTATCTCTGTACTCGATCTTTATTTATTTATTGTTTATTTTTTTTTTAATTTTAAAGTGACACCCCCCCCCCCCCCTGGAGATTTTTTTTAAAATATGCATTTCTCTCAAATTTCATGGTCGGTGGTAGACCACCTACCGAGAACGTGTGGAAGGTTTATTGGACAAACCAGTGCCAAAGAAAACCGCAAAACCCTGTTTTGAAATATATATATATATTTATTGATTATATATATATATATTATTAATTATGAATATATATATATATTTTATTATATATTATATATTTTTTCAACTAGATCCTACCTTAGGGAGACACTGATTTTATGGGACTCATGAATTACGTAGGGGAGACATCTGTCTCCCTAACGTCCCATAGAATGAGGTTATTCCGTAAAGGATATGAATATTAATTTATTGCAAATGACGGGATATCCACAGAATAACAAAGGATATGAATATTAATTTAAAAACGATAAGAGCTCATTATAATATAAGCAATGAATTTATGATAAACTGTCTCCCTATATAGTAAAGAGATATATAATAGATATATCTATATATATATATATATATATTTATATATACAATAATATTGAAAAAGGGATTGGAAGTTAGACTGTATATATTATATAAATTATATACATATATATATATAGAGAGAGAGAGAGAGGAGGGAGAGAGAGAGAGAGATAATCTAATATAAAATTAATTTATGAACAATATGCATTATAGATACTATACATAACCAGATTGTAATTTGTCCAGCTACCGCTGATAAGTTGATAACAAGTCTTTACGTTGTAACCACCCCTGGCTACCTAGCCGGAACTACTTTCCAATAGCCTATGTCCCGTCCATCGGGATCGACTAACATATTTGAAGTCGCTGCGTACGTGTTCAATAATTGAAGGATTTAATTGAATTTGTCCAAACGCGAACCAGGGAAAACTATATAAAAAGGAAAGAAACCAGTGTTCAATATATGCAAGTATGGCATGTCCATGCCATGTGGCATAGAAGACGATAGCCGACGGGCGCTATTTATGTTGAATTTACACTAACGTCATACTTCATAAATTTGTGCTTGGGGCAAATCGCCTCAAGGTGGCGCTATACTTCAAAATCGTCTATAGCCATGTGTGCAGAGTCTCAGGGGAAGGACGAGAGCCAGTGCCAATGTCTACGCAAAAATTAAACCACCATCGACACTTTCCCAACCAAAAAATACGTGAAATTCACGCCGATCTAGCTTTAATAAAAACGATACGCGTCAGAAGAAACTCCAGAGGAAAGTCGCAAATGATTAAGGGAAATCAATGTACTCTGACTCTACACAATTTGATTTAAGAAATTTCATTGTACTTTGGCCCTGTAATTGCCTGTGTAAGCAAAATTCAATTGCCAATTGGGGTGTGCAATATTCCCATTGCCGGGGTTGTCTCAGGGTCATTCCATGCCAAAACACCAAGGTGTGGTAACCCACCGTCTCAGATTTGGTGTGAAAATTGCAGTCAAAGGTAATTTTGGGGTTACAGAAGAGGTCAAAAGGAAAATTCAAATCCATTCCGTTTTGAAGTTATGGGCTCTCAAAGTTTTATGACTTGGACTATAAAATTGTGATTCAGTATTAAAACACTTTATTAATGCTATTTATATAATCAGTAGTGGCCACTTGTGCATCATACAAAGCAAGTAGAAATTTCTTTGTATCCCCCCTAGTAAAAATAGGGCCACTCAAAATAGTTGCATGTGCGAAATGGACAAAAATGGGACCAAACATAGAGGGCGCTTATTTTGATGCGTGTACACATGATATGAAGTTCTAGCATTGAAAAAATATTAGCATACACTATAACTATCATTGTGATATAAGTTTGTTTTGTATTTTTGATGTCTTCAGTGACAAACAGATGAAGCAAAGTTTGGCATTTTGGTTTAAAGTTGCAGAATTTCAGAAAACCTACCAGAAAAAGTACTAGGAAAATTTTGAACTGGGGCACCTAAGAGGTCATGTAGGATTGTTTGGGACATGTTTTGGGATGATAATGATTCACATCTATAGTGGTCTGTAGTGATGAAAAAAAAAATCCCAAAATACTTAGTCAATTTTGGCAATTTTATAGTGAAGGTTTCTGAATTCAGCAACTTTTAAACCAAACTGAGCTTAATTTGCTTGATATGTAATTCCCATTTTTTCACTGAGACATCAAAAAACATAAACCAAAATTTATCAACAGTGATGTTATAGTGTATGCTCATATTTTTTCAATGCTAGACAAGTTCATATCAGGTGTGGGTCAAAATAAGCGCCCTCTATGTGTGGTTCCATTTTAGTCCATTTTTCACCATGGCAAAACTATCGGAGGGACTCCTATTTTACTAGGGGGGTGCAAAGAAGTTCTACTTGCTTTGTTATTGATCCAACAAGTGGCAACTAATGATTATATAAATCGCCATTATAATTTTTTTTTAATACTGAATCATAATTTTATAGGCAGAGTAGTCAACTTTGAGAGCCATAACTTCAAAACGGAATGGAATTTAATTTATGTTGCATTTTGACCTCCTCTGTAGCCCCAAAATGGCCTTTGACTGCAATTAACAAATCTGAGCGGGTGGGTTTCCCACCTTGGTGTTTTGCAGGAATGAGGACCCCTCACCGTACGCCACCACCGGTGAATTTGTCGAGCAAATAATGGAAATAAGTTCACGCGAGTGCAGCGAGTGGGTGTGCCAAATTCAACAAATGCGACCGACAGAATACAATATAGACCTGCTCATGGAGCGGGAGATGGTGAGAAATTTGCCCCGAGATGATCTTGAGATCAAGGGCCTAGCTCTAGTATGTTCCCTACGTTCGGCTAAGCATAAAATCC
>JAMKCH010020158.1:0-22186 GCA_023653785.1 Ophioderma brevispina | reverse complement strand
CCACTAACCCTTGTCCCACAGGTACGTGAAATCCTTCACCGATTCCACATCATAACACCAACTTTTCCTCCTGTTCCAACATCCATCCACAAAACTTCTCGCATCTCCCAACACATAAAATCTCTTGCCCAACTTGGGGTCATATCTTAATCTTTGTGCGTCTCCCGTGGATCCATTTCCCGCATTCTACACCACACTGAATTTGCTTGTACCCTGTTCCACAACACGCCACACGGGTCTACCTTGATTCACTACACCCCCTCTCACCCCGCTACAACACTTTTGTCTCCCAAGGTGTACTTCACAAACCTTACTCCAAAAGGCCTCTTCCATTTCCAAAAATGAATCAGACAATCAGATCCCACTCTATCTCTTGTCTTTTCTCCTTCATGCAAACTCATCGCTGCTCTAACCATTAATTCTGGTATCCCCTCTTCCTCATTGCCCACCCCAGCACTTTCCTTTGTACTCTATCAAATGCCTCTCCCAGTCTACAAAACAACAACTTCTTTCCCGTTAGGCTCGATATTCCCTATTCTTGCAAACCCCCTCCAAAAATATACACTTCATCTATCGTTTCCTTCACCTGGGGCATAAACACACGAATGGCATATCATCCAATTCCACTATCTTCCGAACCTATTCTCTAAAACCCTCTCCATAATTTTCATTGCATGCTCCAAAGCTTCACACCTCTATATGCCCAAAACTCATTGCAGCCCCTTTCCCTTTAAAAATTGGAACTTACACACTTACTGCCCACTCCTCTGGTATCCCTCCTCATCTAACACTCTCTGCCACAACTCCATCACCACCCAACCCTATCTCTCCACTCGCAATAATCATTCAACCACTACCTCGCGGGGGGTCCAGCGCCTTTCCTTTCTTTTTCATTCTCTAATTGCCTTCACCACCTCCTCCCGGCTGACCTTCACTGGTCCCTTCACCAAATTTTTCAGTTAACTTATGATCCTCTCATTCAGATTCTCTCCATATGCTCTTTCCAGACTCTACCTCTATCTCTATCACTGAAATTAAACTATTCCATCACTTCCCCTCAAACAATCTTCCGCCTTGACATCTCTTCCATCCTTTTTCATGGCCTTCACAATCTTTACACCTTGTTTGGATCCTTCTCAACTCACTCAGCCCCCCCTCTCAGCCTCCTCCTTCCAAGCCCTCGTATATTCCAAAACTTTGATTAAAAGAATAAGCAAAATGAAAACATCTGTCTGTATAGACATTTCGTGTTGCAATTCCGATTGTTTATCTCATTGTGATGAATACAACACTAGCCGCTATATTATCTATTCTCTCTCGTCAGCGGACGTGCAGGAAATCCGTCTAATGGCATGGCTGGACTTGATGTGGTCCGGAGGCACCAGTCTACCACCCAGTCTTGACGAATCTTGTACCACACAAAGGGTACAACCGAAGCACCGGGTTGGCACTGGACATTTATTCATAGGGCAGCCATATTGGATTTTAACAGAAATACAACGACGAATTTCCAAGATTAGTACTGTTTTTTATAAAGCAAGAGACATTTTTGCAAAAAGTTATACAAACATCTTTCATATAAGACATGTCATTGCATGGCTTCATCATAGTTATCTTTTTCTGACAAGACTGTATACATCACACGTTCATGGCCGCCATATTGGATTCTTTTTCCGTTCAATTTCCCTAGTTTTGTTGCATTTTAAACCAGGGACAAAAATTTTTTCCTTCAATTGTGTGAAGTTTATTAGCAATTAATTATACAATTATCTTTCATATAAGATGTGTTAATTGCATGGCTTCGGACTTCATTTTCGTCGACGAAACCAATGCAACAGCCGCGGAAGCGAAAAGAACTTTAAAGATGGGTAGTATTTTTATGAGTTGAGTTAGAGTTGTCGAGTTCGTGTTCGAGTTGCTGTTAGAGTACGAGTTCTGTTGCTTTTAGGGTTCAGTTGTGTTGCTTTTAGGATTCGAGTTCGAATTCCTTTAGAGTTTTCCGATGCATTTTCGATTTAGATTTAAAGTTAGAGTGGCTTTTAGAGTGCAAGTTAGATTTATGTTGTGTCTTACAACACAGTTCCATAGCACCATCACCAGTTTTGATTCTAATTTTGTTACCCGTTACGAAAATCACGAAACTAGGGAGTCCAAAACAAAGGTCACGAAATGTCAGACCAGGGGGGGGAGGTCTGGTTACCGCCCTCTAACAGATGATTTCCATGACGCACAAAAAAACGCAAAACGAAATTATGATCGAGGATTTTATGTCATTGTAAGTTCATCCTTTGCGGCCATTTTAGCAACAAAACTTGTAAACAACTTCAGGGTGGGGTCCGGGTTTGTCCCGTCAATGTCAGAAGGTACTGGGGGATGGTTGCACCTGCATATACTTTAACTATGATGTACTGTAAGCAAATAGTAATTTGGTCGTATTTTTCAGATTTTTAGAAAATAAACATGTGTATCCTTACTTTGGTACTCATAATTGCCAAATAAATACAATGCTTGCATTGAATGGCGAAAACACCCCTTGATTTTGGAGTTTTTTCAGATAAGAAATCATATTGCAATCATAACAACAAAACGTATCTCAAAACACCTAAAGGTCTCAACTACAGAAAACGGTGTCAAATGCAGAGAAACATGCAAATTCACGTGCTGAGGAAGGAAACGATAGATGAAGTGTTCATTTTGAGGAGATTGCAAGAAGAATAACGAGCCAAAGGGAAAAGTGTGTTTTGTAGAACTTGGAGTGCTGGGGTGGGCAATGAGAAGAGAGGGGATACCCAGAAAAGTAATGGTAGAGCAGCGATGAGTTTATATGAAGAGCAACGACAAGAGTTAGATGGGATATGATTGTCTGACTGAGCATTTGGAATGGAAGAAGGCTTTTGAGAGTAAGGTTGAAGGTACAAACACTGGGGAAGACAAAAGTGTTGGTAAGCGGGGTGGAGAGGGATGTGTTAGTGAGCAAGGTAGACCCATGTGGCGTGTGTGGGAAACAGGGTAAAAGCAATTCAGTGTGGTGGAGAAATGCGGGAAATGGAATCCACGGGAGATGCAACAACGATGAAGAGGAGAGGTGACCCCAAGTGTGGCAAGAGATTTTATTGTTGGAGGGATGGTGGTGGACCAGGAGGAAAAGTTGTGTCATGAGGTGGAATCGGTGAAGGAGTTTAACGTACTGTGGGACAGGGGTTAGTGGGGGTGGTGGATGCGAGGGGGCTATGACAGCTAGAGTGAGGTACGGATGGGTGAAAGTTTAGAGAATGTGGGGAGTTGCAAGGAAAAGATATCCTTGAAGATGAAATGTATGGTGTATAAGAGCTGTGTGAGATCTGTGATGCGTATGGAAGTCCAAAGGACGACTTGGAGAAGAAAGAAGAAAGTGGAGGAGGGAGAGTAGGAGGGTTGGGTTGAGATGGAGAGGATGCAGTGAATCGGGTGGAATGGAAGGAGGGAGTAAGGGGGGTTGCTGCCAGTGTGAGGTGAATCCAAGCCACCCTCGTTCACTGGGACAAAACCGGGATTTAAAACTTGGATTTACACCTACTACATATCGAATTTCTAAGAATGAAACCCCCCCCCCCCCCCCACTTTAGGGATATTTTGAATGCCATTTTTGTCCACTATATCCATCATATCCTTTAAATCCCAAATACCATTTTTGCCACTTTCCAAAAATCACAGAACGGACCCGGCCTTGTGTGTACGGATTAGGCCACTAGATCCAAACAACACAAAACCGCTACCTCCTCTTTTTTGCGTGATCGTCAGTTGGCTAGTCATTTTCCTATAGGACGTAAGGGATATAGAGAATCAGAAAACTTACACTAAAATTTGGAGCCATAAAATTCGTTTTATACACAGTCTCCTATGGTATTATTATACTATAAATAAATGGTTACTATTTCAAAAGATTAAAGCAGATTCATCTCAAACTTTGGAATTGAGCTTTTAGACAACTATCTTAATCAGTTGGCTATTGTTAATGCATACCAAAAAATCTATTTCGAGTTCTCTGAGTCAAACCTTTTAGTGAAGATTTGGCATTGCAAATTGTATGAATCCAACAAAATCATTAGTTTAGAATGAAATATTGCAAAACACAATAACCTCTCTTTTTCCTAGCGACACACAGTACTACAGCCTGTCTCTGAAAGAAATGTACGATTGGAAATGTCGTTTGTGGAACAAATTTCTAAAAAAATCAAAAGTCAATATTTTTATTTTTTTTATGTTTGTGAATTTTTTGCTAATTGTTAATTTATCAATTCAACAGCTAGGGACTAAAAGGCTAAGGTTACGCTCTTTGAACAGAAACACTGTGTAAGCAATTACCGGCCAGTTTAGTGTTTCTAATACAATTTCCAAAATTTCTTGAAAAAAACTGTTTATATTCAACCTGAAGATTTTTTTAACATCTACTCAACTTTTTTCTGAACATCATCTGGGTTTTGAAGCATTTTCAACGACTCTTGTCTCATTCCATTTAATTGATCACATCAAAACGCATCTTCGGGCCCGTATTTATATACAGGCATTATCATGATTGATCTTTAAAAAAGGCCTTTGACACCATCAACCCTCAAGAAAAAGTCAATGCTAATATATCTAGCTTTTGATTTATAAACTTTAAAGTTTAAAGTAATGTGTCATCCATTGATATTTAGCAAAAAGCACACCTCATACAACTGAAAATTAACCTGATTGGGTTTAGGCTCACAAAGCTCATAACTTTCCGTACTGTGGCGCAATGTCATACATGGGAGCGGCTTCAGAAGCATATTCCATATGTTATTACACTTCGTTTATAACGTATTTGTTGGATGCATCCGTTCGATACACAAACTAAATATCTCAATCGGGAGAGTGAAGTTATTGGATGTACTCGACTTTGCGTGTAGGCCAGAGAAGAAGACCAATAAGTTCTGCATCAACATTTGACCATTTGAGCCACTTCGTGTGTTATTGCGTTTGTGATTGCAGCATTAAACGTTTTGCCAACTTTTATTCTTAAGTGTGTCCAGATATTTTTGAGAGACAGTACGATTTTGGAGAGTGGCGGTAACCTGTTTCAAACATCAACGTCGCCCGTTTATTGGCATCGCATCGGTATCTTGTTAGATAACATCGCAATTTTGAAAGTATTGCTAAGAGAGTACTGGAAGTACTAGCGGAATTATGTGCTGATTATACCTTGACTGACTTTCAGCATGTTTGAAGTCAATCAGGAATGTCATTTGGTGACTAGCTATTATTGTGAGGCTTGGTGTGGGGACTTTATCCTGAGGAATCCCCTGGGCAGCTTTTTTTCAAACCACGTTATACTATTGCATGTGTTAACTGAATGGAAGGTGCATGTAAGGAGACAACTGCTAACATATAACGCGATAATTAATGCAACTATAAATTTCATTGCGTTTTCACACGATTTTAAGAAAACCTACCTTTGAATATTCCTGAAATATTGTACCAGAATTGCTTAAACCACAGTGCCATAGGTCTCATTGAAAGTTTGAACCTATCATGTGTCACAGAGACGATAGTTTTGCCGGATAAAACATTAATATTCGCAATGACCGCACTTGCCTGCTGACGAGCCAATATATCAATAATGTGAACTGTTCTTCTGTGTCTGAAACTACCTGCAACTCATCTTCCTGTGTCTTAAAATACCTGCAACTCATCTTGCCGGCTGAGCGTGGTCTTAATGACACCTGCGTTACCAATTGACAGATGACCGGCCCAGTCAAACTCCAGTACAGCAGAGGCTATTCAACACTGGTGTGAATGTTTTGAGTTGTTCTAAGCTCAGTTTTCCGTTCTTAATATGGATGGTTCAAGGAACTTTACTTTCAAATAGATTAATTGACGGAATGCCAGAGTTATAAAATACCAAATAACACTTTGGAATCACTACTTTTCCTTAAAAGGAATAAAATGATTTGACCTGATAATAAAGATTACTAATCTAACCGCTTTTCTCAGAATAATTACGGTGCATGTTTGACTTATCAACTTAATGTTCCTGTTTTACTACTGCACCTTAGGATGTTTCTACTGTCACTGTTACCCCCATTTGGCTTGAACTTCTACATCTATTTTGGTTTCACATGGATTAGTACACCACGATATTGTACACTATGTTTTCACACCAATCTGCACACGCTTTATTTCTAATAATGTGGTAAGGTTTTAAATGACATGCTGTTTATAGGCATCATGGAATTACGATAATTATTTTCATCATTTTCACAGTAGCATTTCACCATCATGTCGCTGTTATACAAATGATGTCCAGTTTTTTTTCTAAGCAATGGTGACATCTGAGTTGGAAGTAACACCACTGTGGAACAATAGTCCAATCCTTGCATTGTTGACACACCACGAGGAGGAACAATGAACTTTCATGGTAGCAGGAACCATACGTGTGACCTTTACAAACTGAAGCACGACGTCGTGAGTGTGTGAGATGGGCTCACGGCGCTCTTCAGAAATACCATCTCGATCATCTGAAGATTTCTCTTTTATGTTGAACAAATGGATGAGAAGTAAGGTTGCCCCAACAGATAGGTTGTTATATTATAGACAAGCTTAAGTTGGGTAATATTACTTTACCCCATAAATGGCCCAGGTTAAGTCTACAAGGTGATGTCAGTATGTAATTAGAGAAATATCAATCAAAGACTCAATGCTGGGTGTCTAGATTGATCAAATAATGTGTAGGGCCTAAATGTCAATCAGACATCAGATGTTTACAACATTACAACATATGAAGTAGATTCCTGTGCCTTGACATATGACTATATAACCTTGGCATCATGGTGGGTATGGCTTGATATACAAAGTTGTAAATTGGACGTTCCATCCAATTGTACTGCTATCCTTGGTTATAGAGAAGTGTGCTATTTCATTGTCTAGAGAATACCATACTCAAGGTTAAATGTCGTTGATCCCTCAGGTATGTAAAGTATTGACTTTACTGATGCTATTTACTACCAATTGATGTTGATGCTTTTCAAAGTGAACAATCCTTCAGGCTTTTGTCTTTCAGACAACAAGTGGGACGCATTACAAACTGGGTTATTTGATACATGCATGATCTTGAGTGCTGGCGCTAGGCCGAAATAAATTGGTCCACTTTGAAATGTGTTGATTTTCATGGTTTTGGGTCAAATTAATTGCACTTCAGCTAGTTGGTACTTTGTTGACAGAGTTGCCCGTTTGCATATTTCAAGACTTTAGGAAACTGACCAATGTGTATGTAATGAAAATCACATATTCACATGTAAGTGGCTTATTTCATGTTTGGAGTTGGTTTAGCACACTGGTCGATTAGTCATATAGGTTGATGAATTACATGTGATTTCGTTCATGTTTGGGTAGTCTTGAATCGCTGAATACTCGAGGAAATCACTTGGTCACATTTGGATGTGGTTTGTTTCGTGTTGATATGTTTAGATGAATTATCTCTCAGTAAACTCGGTTGAGTGAAGTACCAGGTGATTTATTTCAGGTTTGGGTAGTCTTGCATCTCTGATACTGAAGAAGCACTTGGTCCAGAAAAACAAAAAAAAAAAAAAAAAAAAAAACATTGGATATGGTTTGTTTCAGGTTTGAATATCTTTGATGCTTAGGCCTAGCTGGGAAATCAATTGGTCACACTGGATAGTGGTTTGTTCCAAGGATTGACTAGTTTACGTACATTGACTCTCAGCGACATAATTTTTATTGACTTACCAGGTAATTTGTTCCAAGGGTTGGACCGTCTTTTTTGGCTGTGGCTAACTGGAAACAAATTTGTCACACGGATAGTGGTTTGTTCGCAAGGATTGAGTAGTGTTTAAGTACACTGATCTCGGTAGCATAGTTGATGATTTACCGGGTGATTTGTTTCATGGTTGGGTACTCTCAGCTAGATGACAATCAATTGGTCACACTTGGATAATAAGGTTTCAGGTTTAGGTTGGTTATATGAACTGTGCTTAGTAACAATAAGTTGAGTGATATGCCAGGAGATCTGTTTCAAGGGTTGGAATATCTTAATACGATCGGGCATAAATGACAATCATTGGTCAATATTTTTTTTTTTGGATAGCGATTTGTTTAGTGTCTGGGTCCGTCTTAACGCCTGAAACTTCATGACAAAATCATTGACCACATTGGTAATGGTCTGTTTCGGGTTTGAATAGAGTATTAGAACTGGAATCTTAATGGAATAACCTGCCATGTTGCCAGTTACTTGTTTCAAGATCCTTGGAAACTGAGTTTCTCCCCGCTAAAGAGAATCTCTTAGTCACATTGAGTGGCACTGTATTTCAACCTCTTCACCAAGTTAATATAATATTGTATTTAGACCACAATAAAATACCCAATTAGGCATGAACAATTACACACGCTACTAGCCTTGTATTGCTTTATTTAAATGTAAATGAATAATACAGTACATTTTGCTATTTTTAAAACGACAGCAGCCTATAAGTCATTTGCTTTATCGTAAACACTTACTCACTATTCCAAATATCAACATTGATAGATTGAGTTTCCTTAATCTGAGAAATAATGCACTGAAAAAGATAAGGGGAAACTTTTTCTATCCTGCTTTTAGCTTCGGACTTATTTGTAAGTCAGCATGAGATTTGTGAGTGTTATATGCCTACCAAAGCTATAACAGTACCTGCCAGGCATCAGACAAAAGATCCCAAATATATATCCTCACATGTGATAGGCTACTGTCAAACAGGACTTTGAATGCCTTCATGTGGCTCATTGGTATCAATGCCTTGTTGGATATGTTTTGTTTTACTTGAAGACAAAATGAATTCTGAAAGAGCTAACTACCAGACATCTTACTGAGCACTTTGGCCATGTCTGATTTACTTATGGGCATCTATATGATGATCATTGCGTCACTGATCTTTACTTTGGTGAATACTTTCCCAATGCATTCTTGACACCTGTAGATCGGGCATTAACCTGTAGCAGTGGCTGGACTTTCTCATAATCTCAGTTAGCATCCTGTATTCTTGTAACATTAGTTAGCATTGACAGGTTTTTAAACATTGATTTCCATAGTCTACTAAGAAATTCAGAAAAGAGGTCGACACTCATAGCATCTGTGTTTAAAGGGTTTTTAGCCGTGGCATAGGATGTTCCTTCGGTCTTAGCTGGTATCAACTTTGATTTTTTGTAACTCACTTGTGTGTTGTCTACCATTAGCACTTACCGGAACCATACTCTGCTTTTATAAGAAACACTAAAGCAGATTTTTGACAAATTATGGTATGTTCTTACACCTATTATAATCAACTAGAATCGAAGGCTTTGCATTGGCAGGTACGTACTCCACTGCACTTTCATGCCTCAATGGCCTCTGCATTTAGTTATCTTGGCTGTTACTAGAATTGTCCGAGCCGTTAAAAGATCATCCCAAAAGATCTGGTCGCTCCCAAGACATGAAGGAACAATCAAATGACCACGAAGTTCACACCATAGTTTGCGACTGATTTCCTTTTGTTGGTCTCCAATTATCTTTCTTGGGATTCTCGTGCAATTGAGGGTAATTACACTGCCACCGTCTGTACATGCTGCTAGTTACTTTTGTTTTGCCCATAAATTCTGCTATAACCATATCCCTGTACACAGTTGCCGAATTGATCTCAAATTATTTCCAGAACAAGAGACTCCCAAAACAAGATGTGGCAGAGAATGAAAATGCGATTGTCCCATTGCATCATTTAGCCTGAGAAAGCCAAACAATACATAAGACTGGTATTATCAGATTATATTCTCCTAGCATATGTTTCTAATATTGCATATAAATATACCTGTAGAGAATACTACATTTCCCTGAATAATTGGATGTTTGCACAAGTACACTTGTAGATAAATCTCTAGAAGGTTTTAAGAAATAATGCGCAACAACCATAATGCTGTGATTGCCATGGTCCATGAGCCTACACATACACACATAGGCTTTATATATGCGTTTATATTGTCCACGAGGAAAAAAAATTGCAAACTTAAAATTTTTTAATATTCATAATAATAATTGCCCCCGCGGGAGCGCGTGGACTTAAGTTGTTGAATCATTGAAAGACATGGAGTTTTTGCTGTATTGAAGCATAAGTACTTGTCATAACAATTTCATGACAATTGCAAATGATTAACAGTGCTAAAATTACTTATGGTTGTGATAAATATGACATAAATTTTAATGCAAACACAGCTAGTTTTGTGTAAATAAATGATGATACAGTGTGGGATAGATTGTATTTCAGTGTTTTTTATACAAATTTTATATGGGATCTGTACAAGGTTTCTATATCCATGTGTTTAAGTGGGGTCAATATCAGGCTAGTGGGCGAAAACTGCCACAGTGCCCGGTTAAGACTATATCATTGCATATTAAAAAATATTGCCATTTCTGGCAGCTGACATCATTTTATTTTTTGCTTGAGAAAATGTTATTTATCTCTCAATTCTCGGCTATTTTTGGATTTTTTTAATACTTCTGCCATTGATCGGGGCATACATTGGTGCCCAGCACCAAATGTTTCTTGTAATATATTGTCTTTTATAAAGGCGCCATTTCATCCGAGGTCCACAGCGCTGTTGCCTATTATTATTACGCTGCCGTTCGGAATCGTCACATCCTTTTTGCTTCAACTAGGCCGGCAGCTGCAAGCGCACATCCTATCAGCACTTAGCTTGTATTCTTAAACAGCTGTGAATGTAAGCAATTCATTGGCTATGCCCGGGTTCAATTCGACAATTGAACCCAAGTAGTAAGCGCGCTCGTATTGATTTATTTTTAGGTTAAGCGCTGGCGTCATACTGCGTTTTGCTACGTTCGCGCGCGCCTGCCAACGTTTTGCATCTCGTTGCGTATGTTCATATGCGTTCAACGGGTTGTTCGATTTGTTATCACTGGGTGTGGCAGTCCTTCTACTTGTTGTATTTAAAGCCGTAATCATCGCACTTAATTAAAGTATGATCTTAAAATGATAAAGCTGTTTACGAATGAGAATAAAGGTATCGGCGAGTTTTTTCCACGCAAAAATAATGGTGTCGCGGAGTTCAATTCGTCGTAAGGAGTGGGGAGGGGGCGAGTACAGGTTTTCTTCCCAAAAATCATACCTTTATTCTCTAATAGTCCCCATAACAGTGACCCGAATATCGCTTGGGTCGACGAAGCAAGTGAGGAAACAGGGCCTTGCCCAAAAGTGCACAACCATGGCCGACATCCCCAGGGCTCGAACCCACAAACTTTGGATGCATGAGTCGGCAGTCAAATCCACTGGGACACATGTGCCCTGTATTTGCATAAGTAGACTCAAATATTATAATTTTTATGAAAAGAACTCAACTATGGCGGAGTGCTTATTCATAAATATCAATGTTTGTTTGCTTTTTGTGATTTTAAAATATATTATTTTGGATGGAACGTTTGAGAAGACTCAAAAGAGGAATACCATGAACTTGTTACAACTTGGGAGCTCCCCCCCCAGTGCTATTTACGAAATAGCAATGTTTAAGGCTTAGAGACGTTTCTGAGAAGAACTGCTATAAATAGCCACAGGTTTTCCCCGGTATGGCGCATAATAAATGCGCTTCTTCACTCATGTAATTCTCATGTTAATTCTATAGATGAGTGGCAGACTCATAATTTTGAGCAGTTTAATATAACTACCCTACACAGAGCCACATTATGTATCACTAGAAAGCTTAATATGTCTATATCACTGATAATAAGGTTAGGCATGATGTGGAATTACTATGTTGGGGACAAAAGTTGTTTTTGAGGCTTATGTAACTGTATCACATTTTTGTCAAAATATTATTTGTATTTTTTGGTATATAGATATATATAGCATCTATGTAAGGAGATTAATCCATGAATGTAGATTTATCGAGTGTAGAAGTAATGATAGTCGTCGTACTCATGGACTACAGCTAGAACGGTAAAGAATAGGAGCAGCCAACATTAGATTCACGCCTTATTCAGTTATCGTCTATGGAGCCGGACGTGGTCCTGCCGGACTATATATATGCTTCACACCGGTGTAAAAGAGATATAGTCCCCCTGGAGGTAAGCCCGGGGGATTGTGGTTCTTAGGGACAGGGGTCCTTCGGACCCCTGTCCCTAGGAAATATAGCCCTAACCGGACTGCAAGAATCGAGTCGGTCCGCAGGGACCAATGGCTTCTAGGGAGTTCAGTAGTCTTCACCCTGGTGGGCCATCTGTCTAGGAATAACAGTCCCTGCTTTAATGTTGCTAGTTTTTATACTCCGGGACCATGGCTTCAGGGTCAATAGTCTTCACGCGTGGACCCATCTCTCTGAAATAGTAGTTCCTTACTGTCAAATTAGTTTATAGGTGTTTTATATGTTTAACCGACTATAGTTCCATCGGACTATAGTTCCTTTTTACACCAGGAAAGTAACCATGGGCCTCGTTACTGTAGTACTATAATAACGTAGTATGACACAATAGGAATGAATGAATACGACAGATGGTTAATAAGAGTGTGATAATGTTATAAAAAAAACAGAAACTGTCGTCACAGCCTCGTGGTCTAGCGGTAGGTAAGGTCTCTCTGACTTACGATGTGAATGGACCAGGTTCGAGTCTAGTAGAGTATGGTTTTATTTTGTTTATTTAAAGTGCAAAGGTTTCCATTTTATGTGTTTGCGGATTTCGGGTAGTTTGCGGATTCACTAGCCCTAGTTATGATGTCAGCAGGACAATATCCCACTTTATTTGTCCTGAAGGACCAACATTTCAGGTAATAATAAGCTTTTTTTTAAAAATTCAGTTCGTGCTTTACGCTCGTACCTCATTACCTAGTACCTAGTAAATTTCAAGTAAACGCATGTTGCAATGAATGTACTTAACCCTAACGCCACATTGATCTCACAAAATGGACAGCTGGTGTGCTATTTGTGTAGTTTTGGTTAGCTTTTTTTACATAAAGTGATTTTGTAAGATTGTGTGATTTAGTAAGGAAACCACCACACATCCACACATGCGCAACCCACAACACAAACACACACAGGGGGCACCCACACATGCACACCCACACGACCAACACACACACACAAACTAACACACACACGCACCCACACACCACATATCATCACACATGCACACACATCGCACACACATGTACAACCCCCACCCCACACACGCACACACACACATTGCAAACAAACAAGCATAGACACATGCAATTATAAATCACACAAATAGAAAAAAAAGAAGAAATAAAGGAAACGCACATGCTCGCATGGGAATCAAAACATTGATACAATTAACCCAAGTGAGTGGGGTTATAGTTAATCAGATTAAAATGTCACAAGTTGTGAGTCTTTTTATCATTGGAACTTAAAAAAATGGCCGGAATGTTGCATTAACTTTGAAAATTTGGTCTAAATCTCTACAACATAAACCATGGTCATTGTAATTGGTGAATGAATACCCACGTACAACTTACCTATTTTAAGTAGCAAAAATAATTCTTAGAAATATTTCAATTAGTCCTTCAATCAAGTCAGCTTTAAACCATTCAACTGTTTATTTTCTACGATTAAGTGTGCAGAATATTTATATGGCTATTAGGTAAATTCAAATTAAATAAATATTTTTTTTTGTAATAAGGGACGGGTACAAACACGGAACCGGAATCATGCAATAGGAAGTCCTCTTAAGGTAGTTTCACACACATTATGTGATTTCTCCCAATTTCTGGGATTCATCTTTATATATTTTCTTTCACACTCCAGGTTCCATTTCTCGTATTTATTTCTTTGTATTTTTTTTTTTCGTCGGCCCTTTCAGAGCGTATTATTAACACTGATATCAAAAATTGCCAAAACATTGACAAAGTTAAATCACATTCACCAAAGTTACAGATACAAACATTAGCAAAGTTGCATGTAACACATTCACAATTTTCCTTCTATCAAATTAAATATACATAAAAATGAAAAACTAAAGTGATAATTTAAAAGAGCATAGACAATTTATCCTAAATCAACAATGAATAAATATCGTGATTTTAGCTTTTTTCTTAATTCAATGTTTTGCTCTGTTTTTTAATAATCTCTTTGACCTAGTCCATTTTAAGTTGATTAACATCCATATTCCTTAATTTTCAAAATTGGCGAGTAATGACTGCATTTGTAGATGACAAATAAGGCATAATTAATGATATATTTCAGTAAACGAAATGTTTTTTTGATTCAAGTTTTACACCTAACAATATGGAAGGTAACTTAGATCTAGCATAAAATTTTCGTTATATTTTGTAAGATTTTTGTAACCCTTTTTCCAATATTTAATTTTTTTTTTATTTACAGGTCCTAAAATGCATGAGGCACATCTTCCCACACGCATCAGGACAGATAACAAAATATTATAATCAGATTTCCATTTATCAAGGTCTGCCTTTAACAAACAGGAACAGTATTGTATAGACGTTTAAAGTTAAAATTAATAAGTCTTCACCATCATTGACACATTTCACAGCTTAAAATTCGCATACCTTTTTTCCAGTTCCCCACCCGTTTTTCAAAATAAACCCATTTGTTTGCCAGTAAATTTCTGACCTAGAGCGAGTTTTATTCTGCACACCAAACATTCATAAAACATTTTATTTTCAATATCTTTTAGTTAATCTGCTTATGTTGATATATGGTTGGGGCACAGACAAATTGATTTTGTTTTACGATCAAATTCCGTTCCAAATAATAGGATTTTTTGTCGAATCGCCCCCCTTCCATAACCTATTAACAATTACAACATTTTTTACCTTGGCAAATCAAACAGGCATTTTGCACGAGCCGTGTTACGTTCAAGTTTGTTACGTATATCTGGCAAGAAGCAAACCATCCTTTGTAAAAATATCTCTTACATTACAAACAGTATAGTTAGAAGCAATCCAATCTTTACGAATATTGGTTTATTATTGAACAATTATCCAACTATTGCACATAATACTTGATTTAATTATTTCATTTGGAACTTGCATTTTTTGTGCCTTACAATCTTTGAGTTTTACAAACAAACAACATTCATATATTTCATCATAGAAAGGTGACAATTGTTTTCCTAAATGTTCAAATTGGCTATTTGAGGAGATTATAGTGTAACATGTTGAAGACCCCCAATCTTATAAACTGCAATTTCAGAAGATTTTTTCCGCTCTATCAGAAATCAATCAAAAAATCTACTTTCCCCCTTAATAATTTAAGAACACAGAATTTGAATTTTCAATGGTCCATGAAATCTTAAACCACCTTCATTATAGTTGTTTGCCAAGTAAACAATCTTTTAATTTTATGCTTTTTGTTATCCCAGAAGAATTCAGAATAATATTTTTGATTTGTTTACTTACTTACTACTACTGCTTTTTGTGTATTACAACAAAAAGTATACATAATTTGTTGACAAAGCAACGGGATTTTAGACAGTACCCTTACCAACAAGAGTGATCTTCCTTTTTTTTCTCCAATTGTCCAAGATCCTTTTCATTTTTTTCGATTTTATATAGTCATCCCAGTTCATTTTCTTAGCTTATTGTCCGTATTTTGTGGCAAAGTACATACCCAATGTCTTAATGGACCATAGGACCAAGGAATATGATCAATAAACTCGTTCAGTTGGAGGATTTTTTGTACCGTAACCAAAGAATTTCTGTCTTTTTCTTTTACTCTAAGTGCCAGCCACCTTGCCAACGTCTTCGATAATTTGGATTGCCTTTTTTGCCGACTTAATATTTTTGACAAAGATTGTGTGTGTCATCGGCTGTTGACAAATTTTTTATATTTTTTTCAGAATTGTCTATTTAAGACATTAATACCTTCAAGACAAGAATTTTGACGGATGTTAATACTGAAATTCAACTGCTAAATGAATAATAATGCGGATAACGGCAGCCTTTGTCTTATGCCTCGTCAACAGAAACGTTTCCGACACCATCCATTTACCAAACTGAACGACATACATTGCTATACATATTCAACCCTTCATAAAGGATTCCCCAAACCATTTTCAAATACATTCATGGAAGACGAAATTAAATTCTATGCGTGTCGAACGCTTTTGAAAATCGACAAATATGACACATGCTTCTGTTACACTTCATTGTTTGCAAGATTAATAGCTGTCTTGGATCAGCGAATGTTCTACCAATAACCTCCCTTTAATATACCCTGTTTTTGTTCACTATTAATAATCGAACTATAATTTTGTAACCTTTTTGATAGTATAGATGGCATAATCTTATACATAATTCTAGAAGACTTTATTGGTCTCCAATTTTTTGAAATTTTCTTGATCACCTTTTTGAATAATAGGTTATGATGATTTTTCTCTGACTGGCCGACATGTGACCACAAGTATAACTATATTTTAACGATCTTCTAACAACAAACAACATAGATCTTTCCCAGAAAACATCTGATACCATTCTATTGGCAACCCATCAGAACCAGGAGTGAGTTTTGGTTTTTTTCATACTAAACAACCGCCGTTTTACATTCGTCATATGTTAAAGGCCATCAACAATATTTACTTTCCAAAAATTACTAAGCTTGTTGCACTGCGATTTATTTTAATATATGTTGATATTTCCTCCCGGTTAATATTTTGTGAGGTATACAATTTTTTGTAAAACATAAACAGTTTCCATTCAAAATATCTTTTCTTTCGTGATGATTTGATTGTTTGCATTTTTATAATGTCAGCTGTTTGTGACACCCATGTGCTTTTTCAAGATTTAGCGAAAATTTAGTTTCTTACCTTCTTCAACCTTTCACTTTTGCTTTATACTAGCACCTTACATTTCGGTGATAATGGTTGATCAATTTTGGATTTTGTATAAAGGAATTAATATGGAAATGCAGGCGTTAGTGTCACATTGTTGATTTATTCCTTCCAAATAATTTAACCTTTTTTCTTTGTATTTAGTGTTTAGGGTTATTCTCAGGCCTAAAGGGCTTTCACGACCTACTCCTCCATGGTTTGTTTTTGTGTGTTTGATGTCATTGTATGATTGTTTTGTATGGAAATAAAAAATGGAATGGGAAATTGGAATATTTAGTATAAAAATAGAAATATATACGCCATGTTCTATGCCAAGTCGGGCACGCAGTATGTGTCCTTTATGTGAACAGTATACGAAAACTGCATACACTAAACTTTTTTAAAGGCGCCATTCTCTCGATGAGTATGATTATTGAGCGGCGCACTAGTTTCTCAGTGTGCAGTTTGGTGAACTGCATTCTGAAAGTTCAAAAACATAACAACCTTAGGCTTCTTTCGAATAGACTAAAGGTTGAAGCTAAGTTACTATTATTTGTTAATTAGAAACGATCCCTTTTCGGGATCAGTTTCACCGAGATTCCTTGCAACGACACTGCAAAGGGAAAGATATGTCAAGTGAGAAGAAAATATTGCATTTTTACGGACATTTCTGGTAAGGCAATAACAAAAATACTCTCTTAACGTGCACGTTACCGTTTTAAGTTGGATAGTGCCAAGTGGATAAAAAGAAAAAAACCAACCAACCATAAAAAAAATAAAAAAAATAAATCAATTAAAAAATTAGGCAAGTTATTGGTTGTCATTTTTTTTTGTTTATTTTAAAGTAAAGATCAAATAAATTATTAAATAAAAATACAGTACAATAAATAGGTGAACTGCCAATTTACATTGTTTACATATTTTTCTGGATGTATTGAGGTTAAGTGTTTTCTCGGATGCCATTGACTATGTTGTAGTAACACACGTGTACACCCCAAGGTCGGTATAATGAACACACTAAATCTTCAGTGTAAATGTTAAAACAAAAAAAACTGTATTTTGAGATTCTGGTCATTAATGGTTACGTTTGGATGTTTATAATGGCTTTCCTATAATCTTTATTATGTGTCCTCAATATGTATGTTGTTTATTTGTGTTTTATCTTCATACTATTTGTAGTACGCAGTAGCAGTGTAGTAAATAATTTTCTTCACATTTATGATGGCAGGTAAAAATTTTCAAATTTAAGCATTTCTCTGAAGTCATCGACTCTATGAGGCAGTAACATACTTGTTCATCGTGGGCACTATGGGCACCCAATCCTATATGTTAAGATGCTTAAAAATAGATTTTTCAATTTATGATTATTTATGATGGTGGTTTCTTATTAATTATATTAAATTATTATTGCGTATTATAAGATTATTATTATTATTATTATATTATTAGCCTGTGTAGCAGGTTATGGGAAAATTGGCTAGTGTTATGCAATAATTAAGACGTTTCCTCAAACTTCCAAATTGACCCCTGTACAAATGAAATTTACCCATTGTATTGATTTTTTTGCTGATTTTAGATTATAACTCTGAAACTTTAGGCTTGTAGATAGTACAAACCTTTCCTGAATCCTTTGGTTCGACACATAAATTTGGTACACTTTTCAAACATGATTGGGTCAATTTAAATGTTTGACCCCGGAACAAACTTTGTTTTGGCCCCTCTCCCTAAGGCATCATTTGCAGCACTGAAGATCGCGTTTCAGGGGTCCTGTCAGGCTGTCAACATATTTAATCACTCAAACCATTTGTATGAGATGTGTTCCAAATGTCTGCTAGCTCCAAGCGGTATATGTAGTAGTAGTAGAATGTAGAGTATTGTTAGTAGTAGTATGTAGTAGTAGTCTGTAGTAGTAGTATGTAGTTGTTAGTATATAGTGGTGAGTATGTATAGATAGTAGTTGTTATGTAGTAGTAGTATGAACATAGTAGTAGTAGGCCTATGTAGTAGTATGTAGTAATAGTAGCCCGGGAGTAGTAGTAGTATCGTATGTAGTCGTGCATGTTGTAGTAGTCGTAGTGTTAGTTAGTAGTATGTATTTGCAACTTGATTAGGATGTAGTAGTATGTAGTAGTGTAGTAGTATAGTAGTAGTAGTACGTAATATTTAGTAGTATGTAGTAGTATACAAATAATACTGGTTCGAGGGACTAGGGCACACATTCCCGAGGTACTGGCTACGGGTCTATCACCCGAAACCGAAGGGTGAGGGTGATAGGCCTGTAGCCAGTACCAAGGGAAAATAGCGTGCCCTATTCCCGATTATAACCATGAGTAGTTGTTTGATTACACCTCACTGTGACTCTGGGGACGAGGTTGTAGGGAAACAGTTCAATCTATTTCCTAGGGAAATAGTTAGCGTAATAGGAATCAGCTAATGAAATAGCATGATTATGTTATGAATATTCATGAGATTTTAATAATATAATGTAATGTATTAGTAGTAGTAGATGTAGTAGTGATAGTAGTAGTGTTAGTAGGAGAGTAGTAGTAGTAGTATGTTAGTAGTAGTAGTAGTATGTAGGGTTAGAGTAGTAGTAGTAGTATAGGCCTAAGTGTAGTAGTATGGTGTAGTAGTAGTATTGTAGTACTATGTAGTAGTAGTAGCAGTAGTAGTCGCAGTTAGTAGATAAAGCTCATGGTGGGGTTAGGGGGAAATTCGCATTTCTTATGCACTAATTAATACGTTAGGGGGAAGTTCGTTGCGCTTTAGTCCGTATTATTAATGCATTATAGCCTAATGAATAATTCAGATCACACTAAGTGTCATTCTAAGGTAATTATTCTTATTAATAGATGATTCTAATAGTTCCAAAATATTTTACTTTGACTTCTGTGGATATAGTAGCTGACCACTATGTAACCGAAACAGTTGAGGGTCAAAGTCATGCAGGGGTAAGTTGAACTATGCAAACCAAATAATCTACATATTCATAATTTGCACTCTACCATAGACTGTGTAAACAATGATTACTGAGCAAGGGCACACTCCGAAAATTGGAAGGAGTAGATCGAGCTTTGGAACTTCCCTCACACAGTGAGGTCAATAGGGGATCTTTGGGTAAGGGTAGGCGGGGACTGGGGACCATAAACGCACTACTCCCCAATCAGAGTGATATGATTTCCATTAGGAGCAACAGTGGTGGAGATTCTGCGATATTTCATTGTTCGGGGGAGACTATATTCACGAATGGAGAGAAAAGTCCTGAAAATAAATCATGCAGGAATCGCCGCCACTGAAAAGTATGTATTACAAGCCTTTTTTAGGTCACCAAGGGATTGAAACTTTAATGTCACAAATTTACATAGGGCGGATTACATGGAAAGAAATAGAGAAAACAAAAACCTATCAATTTAGTTTTCTTTCAATCCCCAGGGCCAGCACAGTGTTGGAATGAAAATATAGAAGGAAAAAAAACCTCTCAATTTTTGCTTATGTGAATTCCTATGTTGTACTCGGTTATTATTTTAGGGCTACAAATCTATGCATGTTAGGTTTTATCAAGAAGTAGGTCATTTCTCAATAGAATTCTTAACATTTCTCGGACTTGAACACATCCTAAGGAACGAGTGTACCTAGGACAAGGAACAATATTCCTCCGCACTGGTAGTCCGTTCCCGTGGGCTTGGGACTAATCCTAAGGATCGATTATTCACCTTGGACTTGGACACCCACGTCTTAGGACTTGTAGCCACGCAAGAAATGACCTAATCCCTAAGGAAAATATTAGTTCACCCTGAAAGGGCATTAATCCTAAGAAAATGAGAGTCTGCCCAAATACAAACCTGCACAATAATCCCAAGGACTTATAGTCCACGTCGAAATCGGACACGTCCCTTAAGGAGTGCAGTCCAATCTGGCAGGGCATAATCCTAGGACTAATAGTCTGCCTACCTTAAGACAGGGACAATAATTCTAAGGTCATGTCCAGGTCGGAATTGGAACCGATCCCTAAGGAGCGATAGTCCACCCCTGACAGGTCATTAATCCCTAGAGGACTAAGAGTCCCTACTTTCGGAAATGGACCATAACTTCCTAAGGAGATGGAGTCCATGTAGGGAATTGAGATAGCTATTCCTAAGGCATGATAGTCCTCTTCGGACTTTCATTCCCACTTGTAGGACTAACATCCTAGAAATCATAGTCCGGGGACTATAGGTCTAGCGTTGCACATACCCGGACTATAAAACCGAATTAGTGTCTCCGGACGATGGCTACAGGGGAAAATATCTCCTGCCACACCGGAGAATTAATGCCTCCAGGAATTTACAACAAGCAATTGAAGATTGGAAATGTTCCGTAAAATATAGGCCAGTATTGGAGACAAGTTGTGTTTTCTCCAAATGTTATTTTCTTAACTATTTCTTTAAAACTTTGATTACCTACCCCAAATTCTCACCCTACCCGTCCCAGTCATGTAACATGGGAAGCATAATTTGTCTAGTGTAAAGCTGGGCACTGGCACATTTTCACAAAATATTGGAAATTTCTTCAATTGCTCTCACATGATAGTCCTGGTCATTGGAAGAACCGACGATTATATTTTATACATAAAAACAACTACCCCAAAAAAAAGATTTGTTTGTAAAAGGGACATTGATATGAGGATAAAGACATCCAGGTAATCGTTAGGCCAACTTTTAAGTTTTCAAACTTAATCAAACAAATGTGTAGATTATTACATGAATATTTGACTGTACCACGATATTAAAACCAACAAGGTTATAGACCGGTCAAACAGTGGGCATAGCGTGGGAAACACATGCATACATACGGGAGAGAAGAGTTGGGGTGTTCTTGTGTTATAAACCATTTTCGTGTCTGCCGAATTTAACGTCGCCGGCGACGCTAAATATAAACCGTTCTGTTTACCCATTAAGGAAACTGATTTGGTCTTAATCATTTCGGGGTGAGGGTTTTGTAATAAAAGCTTTACAACAATGCAAAAATATCGATTTGAAAACTGAGGGCGACTAGTTTCAAAGTGACATGTCTCTTGAAGTTAAGCTAGTATGTAGAACAAACAAGTTGGGAGATAAGAAATGGCATTTTGAGGTCGTTGTTGTAAAAAAGACTCAGTTTGCTAAAATATAATTATCAAGTTTCAAGTAACATGACTCAGCCTTGCATGTGATTTAAACTGTATGATGCACCATCGGCTACATAGCGGTTTTTAAATCATTGGGTGAAATGTACATAAATATAGGTAGTACCGGATGAAAATTAGCATTTTTCTCAAAACCTTTTTCTGAAAGATTGTCATTAAAAGTTTAGATTACATACAAAAATTCAACCCTTACATAGGCCTATATTAAA
>JAMKCH010020157.1:0-23414 GCA_023653785.1 Ophioderma brevispina | reverse complement strand
TGTTTTGTCAGAGATAGCGACACGGACCATAGCAATTAATTGTAATAAATAATTATACGTTGTCAGATGAATCTGAATCGTGTTTTTTAAAGAATTCTTTGGTTTGGATAGTATTAGTTCAATTTCAGAGAGATTTAGCTGCTAGCAGTCTTGTAGTCTTGTTTTCTGTGTATGTTTGGCATTTCGAAAGTTTGAATGCAATCTTTGTAAATTGACTTTCCTGGTAATGTACTTATACGGGGTTTGGTTAAAGTTTAGCCCCGTTTAATGAGATTGCTTATTCACTTTCTGGCAATCCATAGATTTTGTGTTTATATGATGTTGGTGAATAGGGGGTTTAGGAAAGAACCCCTGAAAAAATGTTAGGTGTAACCTCATGACCCACTACAGAATGACATATAAGAGGTGGTGGAATACCACGCGGAAATCAAGTATGTAATTATTGGTTTCTCAAAGTCATGACATCCTGCTAGAATCAGGCATACATTCTTATAACATTACGGCGCTTGACACAAACAACAAACAAAATTGAGAGAGAGGGACAATGTTATCGCAAGCGAGAAATGCCCTAAAATAAATTTTCATCCAGGTAAAATTCGGATTGTCATTTCCGTTCTGAAAGAGTAACTCAATACCAAAGACAATTATCGTTCATGTTAAATACCTCTTCAAGACCGAACAGATATGCACCTAGCGTGGAGTAGAGACAGAAACGTCATTATGGACTGTTGTGACGCCAAGTGCAATGCACTATAACCGTCCTTTAGGCAAGATAAAGAAAGAAATATAAAAAGTTTGATATGGTGACGAAAAAACCTATTTAGACCCGAAAGGACCTGCAAATAGGAAGAAGGTGGTTTTGTAAGGCTGTAAAAGGCGAAGGACTGATTGTTGTCAGATCTAATGTGTATTCGTCATTCGCACGCAGTATGCATACGAAGAAGCAGGGGACTGTAGTGAAAAGGGTGCGCGTTTCGGATAAATGTTTGATATTTTTTGCACACAAATACTTTAGGCATTGATAATCAATAAAACTGATGGAAGCCACTTGCCAATCCCCTTAATGGCCCCCAGCTTGGGTCAAGTTTTATACAGGGGTCAAAAGTTAAAATGTTCCGAATGTGTTAAAAAGCCACACAATGGTTGTTTGGGTTAAAAGGATTCCAAAAAGGTATAGTTTACACTCTATGGCTTATAGTTCCGGAGGTAGGTTACGGGGGTTATATTAAAAAAACGGTAAGGTTTAATAAAAAATGGTAAAAACTTGGTGGACTGGGGCAAATGCCCACGAGGAATATCCCGTCCTCGGACGGGGACGGTACCTTCGGTCCATGCACAGAGTCATACATGTACATGTAATCACAGTCAGTGTCGAGAAGAGTTAAAGGTGGTTACCCGGATTGTCCCAAGCCGTCCTGGTCAGTTCGAGGGACACCCCTAGTAGAGTAGTTAACCACTGTTGAGTTTATACCTCGAGGTCTCGGTCCTCTAAATGTAATAATAAATACATACACTGCATACTCATAGCACTAAACCGCCTGTTGAATTAATCTTCAAGGGCCTAACTCTGACCCAATGATCTTGTAAATGATTTCTGGCTTCTAGGTTGTTTAAGGTTGAAAAAATTAGGTACAATATGACTGTCAGCACTGAATATCTTCAGGCTGATAGTGGATTTGCAATGCTACATGCCAATTTTAAGCATCTCGACTCTGAAGTTCGGAAATTAATGGGCCAAAGTCCAAAATAAGGCTTGGCACTATGGACTACTCTTCCTTCCTGGGCTATGAACAGAACTTGAAATGTTTATTCCTATCATCACCAGGATTCCAACTGCTCTGTCCCTATGGCTCCATTGCAGGCCAGCAAAGTTTCACAATGATACATTATTAGGGACCATAATGTTAACTTCACTCTTATGCTGATGATACTCAGCTTTCTGTATGTAAAGTTTGATCCATGAGATATAGGTGATTAGAAGTTGTACTCTTCAAGATGTATATCTGACATAAACACCTGGATGTCCAAAAAAACATGCTGCAGATAAAATCAGAAAAGACAGAAATGTCTTGTCTTTGCTACACCCTGTGTTTTTAAAAGATCCACCTTCAATTACAGTTCGATTCTTGATGACGCCTCTGTTTTGCATTTGGGTGTTTAGAACCTTGCGTTATTTGATTTTTTTTGAACGCCGAAGGCTTCTAAGAGATTGCCACCTAATCGCGCATACTGTCAGTGTTTGCCATCGTAGTGGGTGTTTGTTATTACCTCATTCAATGTGATGAATACAAATTAAATGCCTGCCTAATTGGGCGCTATGTTACACGGATACAATTAGGCTCCCGCCCTCTCTGCAAATTTCTGCTTAGGCTGATGCCGTTACCTATACATTTATTCATTAGAGACTATTCCCATAGCTGTATGGGTAGGTAAGACGGAAACTGATTATCCTGTCTGTACAGCAAATATATTGCTTCGTAAGTTACTGAAATCATGGTAGAAACATAAAATATAGTGATGAGTATACACTGAGAGATAATTTAAGAAATACGAGAGGTGGTTGGGGTTTCTGATAATGTATAGCATGCAATGCGCTGTTTCAATAGCTGTTACTGTAAATCTAAGCTTAATTATATCCAATCCCTGTAAAACAACTTGCGAATTGCGTGTCGCATAATTAATTCAGGGATCATCGTTAGGGGAATTCCGCGTCCGTACGTACGTAACGTAGTAAATCTCCGAAGTTCAGCCGAAGATCACGATTTTCCCAGGTTTGTTGATGTTTCAGCTGAAATACGCAGGGATGACGAGTGCTCTGTGGATGTATTAAGAACCGTTATACACTGCCGAATTCAACTCCACGAAGGCATTTTTCGATCTCGGTCACGCATTTAGTACAAGGAAACGGACAAGGAATAAGAGTTAGAGCGCGTGATGTGAAATGTCGATTCTTCGATCGAGAGAAAATGAAGGCCAAAGGTTCGTGACTCGGGTAAGTGACAAGATGCTCATTGCATGAACATGCGAAATGCCATGCCATTCCATGGTCATGATTTACAACCAGTTAGGATAGGAGAGTACTACTGATTTTTTTAAGTATTGCATTAAATACCAAAAAATGGAAAGCCTTATAATAGTGTACAGGAAACTGGAAAGGGAATGACTGAATTGAAGAATGTGCAGATGGACATGTGGGCATACGAGAAAAGACCATGTTAGAAATGATGACATCTTGGGGAGGCTGCAGGTAGAAAACATTGGCATGCTGTGTAGAAAATCCCGTCTGAGGTGGTTTGGCCACATTAGAGAGAAAAGACCCAAAAAAACTATGTTGGCAGAGTAGCTATCCTCGGGGAGATGAAACCAACCAGGAAAAGACGAAAGAAAGAAAGAAAAGAAGAAAGGAGAGAAACGAAACAGAGATGGCTGAACTGTGTGAACAGTGACCTAAAGCCTAGGAGCATCAGCTGCGGATGTCCAAAAAAACGTAGCTGGAAGAGGATAGTGTCTGCCGCAGGGACCCATCACAAGTGGGATAGCTCGTATCTAGAATAGAAGAAGAGGATGTGTACTGGCCAACACTCCACTGTCCACAGTCCGTGACTAGAACTTAGAAGTTAGAATACTAGTAGACCAGTAGTACGCCCATAGAATGTGAGTCTGTCTATCCACACACTAAAGTTTCAGTATATTTTCGGTTACAAATTCACAGCTTTGCTATGTCATGTCATGGCTTATCAAAATAAGTACATTGTGTGTGCACCTCTTGCCCGCGCCAATTACTAAACCAACATGGTTCAACATCATACAATCGTTATCCCATATTGATTGGGGGAGAGAAACTGCTCCTCGGAACATCTTTCGTTGTTCTAATGTCAATATAACACAGGAACTTCTGAAAAAAACTATGTGTACAATTTCCAATATTTCTCTTGATTTCATGATATTGAGCACTTAAAAAGAATGTTCTAAGGATGCATTTGATTATGTGGCATCATGCCTATGGTTCTAGGTAAGTTGGACTGATATTTATTGTATTTAGGAAGACCGGGCATGTTCAACAATTGCCATTTTTGGTTGTCCATCCTGCTAATGGAGAGATATGTACAGTGAGTTTTCAATACACCTTCCTTAACACAGATTAGATGTGTAGTAAACTATTCCAAATGTAACGAATTATTTCCAACTGTTACAACCACTTCACCTTCTTTATACGCCCACCTGCAATATTAATGGTTATCAGGTAACATAAGTTTTTGACCACGCTATATGTTACTACTACAAAATCACTGCAACAAACTACCATTGTTTGGGTCTATTTCAGTCTCCATTTCAATCCCATCAACTTCCAATCATAAAATTTATCATATAGACCCTGTACCCAATGTTGGTTATAAACACAGATATACCACCCAGGTCCACTGTTGCACGATCCCAAGAGCCCATACTATTTTGAAACACTTGATTTAACAAGGCGGTTCTCAAACCACAAGTTCCCTGGTTGCGGATCACTGCTTTTAAGATGAAGTTCGGCATTGTGATTAGAAAGAGAACAAATACACTGGAGAGAAGTGTTATATATTTTTAAAGCTGAATGAAAGTGCATTTTAAAAGGGTAAACAAAATGACCAAGTTTGAAGTAAATGGGCATACATTAGCATAGGAAGAACATTTAAAAAAGTTAACTGAAATATCTGAAAATATGCCTATAAGCGAATTCAATTCACAAATACTGCAATAATTGCAGCCACAGGTTACACATTATATTGTGGCACCTCGCTCTATCACTGTACCAATTGAAGTAAATCGGTGATAGTGTTTTTAGCCAGCAGAGCATTTCAAAAAAGGGTCACGAATATCTGAAATATCAAATAAGCTAATTAAATTCATGAATATGCAAATAATAAAGCCACCAATCTACATATAGTGCAACCTCGCTCTAATCACCCTACCAATTTGATATATATAATATTTGATGGCTTGAGGTGATACCAGAAATATATTGGGATAACTATATGAAATAAATCGGCATGAGCTAATATCGAATGAGCCAACGGCGAATCCGATCTTGGCGAATCCGATAATTTCATTCATATGACAACTTCATCCAATATATTCTCATCACCCGAAAGAAGCCATCCGTATTGCAGTATTATGGTCTAGACGCGGAACTCATACGGTTTACAACGGTGCGGGGGGAAATGAATCTAGCACTCGGAAGATCGGGGGGTGAACCGCCGTCCACTTTTGGAAACGTTATCAGCCACGTACGTGGCACGTACTGTCCCCAAGTAATATACCACGTCTCTCCATGCAAATACAATCAGAGAATACACAATAATAATTGTGCATCTAAAATTCAAATGATCTCGTGGTGTTTTTTGTCAGTTAATAATCAATCCATTATATTGCATGGCGACGAAGATAAAAGGCCGTATCACGGCCGTGAATTCACTCCCGTCCGCACCAGTCTCGGAAATCGTGAGTTTCAACTGCCAGAAAGAAACTGTCAGGCAACAACGTGATTCGTGAATTTTGCTTTCAATCAAACCGTACGTTCCAAGTCGTCACGTACCGAACTTATTGACATTACAGCTGAAATATTATCCCCGTGCACCCGTGTAGTTGTATTCGTGTACCATCATGACTATGGCACTGCCACCACGGCCTACTTCCAGGCTCTGATCCTCACAGTGATTCTGCCAGTTTATCAATCCGATGGACTAAATGGGTGTCAAGATTTAAGTCAGCCATGGTTGGTTTTGACATGTCAAAGTAAGACAAACGCGCCGTGCCCTCTGTTTACATTAGGTGGGCCTGCAATTCAGATCTGTTTTTGAAATATTACCGAACACTGGAACTGAAGAACCAACTGTGAACCAGCTGTTACAACGCTAACCACCTACTGTCAACCCCGAAAAAGAACATTGCCATGAACCGCTGAAATTCAAGGCAAACAAAACAGGAATCAGGAGAAAATGTTTGAACAGTTGCTGACCCCGTTTGCGGCGAATGGCAATACGATGTGAATTCACAGATGTCGACCGTGAGATAGCAACTCCAACATCTCATGATGCAAATCTGGAAGTCTGAAAAAGAAAGCTTTGGAGAAAGGAGCGCAGCCTTGCGAAACTCATCGAGCTAGCGCAGACGTTGGAGGTGACACAGATCGAATGAAGGCCTTGACGCTTGACTCTTCCTCGTTCATCTGGACTGTGAATAAACGACCTTCATCAAGGTTCACGGACTCATACACATCATCATACCACATGAAAATACAGGTAGAAAATGTTGGTTTTGGTGCAGGTGATACCCACACAATGGGGACTGCCCTGCCTATGGCCAACGTGGTAATTCTGTGGAAAGTACATCAATTTTACACACGACCTGTATTCAAGTAAAGGAGAAGGAGGTACGCATACAGGAGAGCAAAGACCGAGTAACAATACAGAGGGCTAGCCTAAAGCAAATAGCAGGCCTATAGGGTAAATCCCGTTGGAAAGGCCGCCCAGCCTAAAGCATAACAGTTAAATCGTACTAACAATACGCGATTACAAACACATCGTAATTGTGCGTATCTAGTTTAGTCCAGTGAACAAAATGCAAGTGATACAGATGAAAGTGGTGAAAATTATGTGTTCCAAATTGAGAATAGACCAAACAAACACAACTCAAACCCCGACCACACAAAACATGAAACCAGTGAACACAATCAGTAGTGCAAACACAACAGTAAAAATAGAAAACGCGCAGTACAAGTATTTGCAGATACTGGTTGCCGCAAAACCTCATATATAGGTGGAACAACACTGAAACAAATCCAAGACTGAAGAAGATCAAAGCCAACAAATCCAAATACAGTTGAGAAAAATAACCTATCCTTGACACCAACGAAGAAAAACACCCCTACCAACAATTTTGGTAATTTCCCAAGCACAAATAGACACAAAAAAGAAAGGTTACAGGTGCTGATGTATTACGTGGTGAATTAGATGCAAACTGGCTCTTGTCACAGTGACAAGGTTGAAGAACTCAATCTGTGAATTAAACCCAAAAGAATTGAGTAAACAGTGTCACAGAAAGTCATACAGGAGAATTCCCTGAAGCTTTCCAAGGAATAGGTAAACTCAAATATCCACAAATCAAGGCTACACATTGATGAATCAGTGCCACCAGTAGCACAAAGACATAGAAAAACACCATTTCACTTTAGAACACAATAGAAACCAATACAAGAGCCTATAAGCAAATGACTATAGAAGACTCCACTTGGTCCGCAGCATTGGTGTCCCCATTAGTGTTTTGTACTTTTAATAAACCACACATCCGATGACATCAGACCGCGTGAAGGCTACACCAATGTATCCATAAAGCCTTGAGCGACATGATACAACCTACCCGATAAGAATGAGATCGTATCCGAGCTCAACGGAGCCCAGGTGTTTTCAAAGCTCGACCTCAAATACGGGTCCCATCAATTAGAATGAACCTGACTGAAGATAAAAATCACGAAATCTTGCAACACAAGTAGAGACTCAAAAGGTACAAGCGTCTGAACTTTGGTATATCATCGGCAAGCGAGGTAATTTCAATATCCCATCAGGCAATTAGTGAAGGAATACCAGGAGTCTTATACATTCAGAGACGATATACATGCACCTTCCTCAGAGAACAAGACGACGATTTGAGCACTTGCTTAGAACGAATAAGAGAACAAAAGTACTCACAACTGAGTGCTGAAATATGCAAATATCACAGACACGAGTGAATTCCTTTGGTCTTGTCTTCGGGAAAATGGATCTACTCCTTCCTGACCCCCGGAAGGTTTGAAGCATTGAAGAAAGCGCACCACCGGCAATCTGCAGAGGTCAGAAGTCTATTAGGGAATGGGTGACATTTAGTGCGAGATTTATCCCTGATATGGCAACCATCACACGGAGCCCCTCCGGATGACTTACAGGTGAAAAACAAACCATTGGTCTGGACGAAGGAATCAGATGAAGCCCTAGAGAAGGTCCAAAGATGCACTGTCTAGTGACACATTGATGTCGTACTTTGATATAAACCGGTCCAACGAGATATTGGGTAGACGTATCCCAGTCGGCCTCGGTTCCATCTTGGTCCAAGAGGACGAGCACGGAAATAAAGAATGTGTGCTATGCTAGCCGCTCCCTATATCAGGTGAAGCCAGATATAGCCCAGATCGAAAGGGAAAACCCTGGCAAATTATGGGCTGTACCAAGCTATTCCATCCCTCCACCTCTATCTTTGGTACAAGTTACAGGGTTCACTGATACAAGCCGTTAGTTGCCTTATTCTCCAAACAACAAGCAAATCCATCCAGCAGAATCCAGAACCTGTTACTACTGAAACTACAGGCACACAATATGTCAGTCATCCACTGTGCTGGAAAGGACAACCCTGCAGATTATATTCGCGCCATCCAGATCAGATTCCGCACCATGTAGATCCTCAGAAAGAGCGAAGAGTATGGCCTTCATTCAAACACGTTCAAAACCACATGCCCTACCCCTAGTAGCCTATACAGCAAACGACAGCAAATGACCTGGCACTGCAAATCATCATTCATCATCAGCGTTCCAACACCATGTATAAATAATTACACGTAACATGTCCCCTACTGGATGTAGAAATGAACTGTCAATCACAGAAGACGGTGTACTTCTGAAAGGGAACACCATTGTTATTTCCACAATCCCTGGAATATCAGGTCATCAAACTAGCACACAAAGGTCATCAAGGAATGACTAAAACAAAATCCCTGCTCCGCAAGCAAAGTATGGTTTCCGAAACTCCGAGAAAACTGAAGCGGTAGTCAACTCTGCATCCCTTGTCAAGCATCCACTCTAGAATTTCATAGAGCTCTCCACTGGAATGAGCGAAGCTACCTGAGAAACCTGGCAACAAGTTAGTGTGACTTCGCTGCGTACCCTTTCCCCATCTGGATACTAACCTTCTTGTGTCGTGGATGATATTCAAGATAAACCCAGCAGTCTAGATTTTATCATCCACATCTGCGAAAGCAACAATTCCTCGTCTCGACAAGATATTTCTGAATGGGGAATACCAGAGATTTTAAAGTATAATGGAAGTCCCTTCCAATCGAAGAAGGACCTCGCCGGATAAGGAGAGAAGGAGGGGCCCCTCTAAATCATAATAGTTTATATTTCAACACCATCAATTCTGAGTTGGTGTTGATGACAACTAACTTTATCATGGTATGTACGCACGTGTTTTTGATCCCCCAAACTACACTTGTAATCAAACAAAAAACTGAGAAAAGTCTGAGAAACTTCAGGGGCGTGCTATTTGGAAAACGCAAAGCTATAGAGCATGCCTCCATTGCAATGACCATTTATTACTTTTATGAAGAAACAGGAAAGTTGTTGCATAGCTGCTCTTTGTCATGGAGCTTGAAAGTGCCCCCTATAGCATAGACCTTTTGTCCTTCATAGCTACAAAGAGGCTACAGAGGCAGCCCTTTATAACATACACCCCTCCGAATACTATATAGCTTATGCTTCTAAGATTTGGGATTAATATAACCGTCTTTCACACCAAGAATATGAACTGTGAAAATCGTTTTACTAATAAAATGTGTTAAATAACGTTATCAGTAACGTCATTAAAAAAATGCAAAATCTTATTTTCCCTAGTATCATTTTTAAAAAAAAGTTTTAAAAACTCCTTTCCTCCTTATTGTATTATATTTAGTTTAATTTGAAAAAAGTAGTATACACACACATATATACATAATTAATTTTAGCATCTGTTATCAGTAAAGTCATGTAGTGTAGTGGATAAGGTTTAGGACTTGTAATCTTAAGGCCCAGGTTCGAATCTATGTAAGGTAAATGTATTAAGTTTAATCATATGGTGATTGGTAATTGATGACATTAGAATGTGTACACTACCATATAAAACAAAATGTATGGACTGGTTTAAATCTTTACTTTTTTCACGTTTTCCATTTGTTTATTGCCTTTTTTCTCAAAATTGTTTGCCTGAAATATAACTTTTTTTAACAACCATGTGGTAACGTAAATACAACGTTTGTATGATGCCATAGCTACAACGTGAAAATTTGGTCAGAGGATTGTAATAACGTTTCAAATGTTAATATTGTTTAAACAAGTCAAAAACCAACAATAACGTTGAAGCTGAGATTTTACGTCGTTATTTTACGTTCCCTGCAATGGTATCGTATTTTTACGGCTCCAGTTATTTTACGTTCTGCACGTTGTGAGTCCCAGCTGCCAGTCAAATCCCTGTTTTTTTACAGGTTTATTTTTAACAGTATACAGGTCCTACTGGATTGTGTGAAACGAACTGTCAATCACAGAAGACGGTGTAATTCCGAAAGGGAACACCATTGTTATTCCCTGGAATATCAGGTCATCAAACTAGCACATCAAGGTCATCAAGGAATGACTAAAACAAAATCCCTGCTCCGCAGCAAAGTATGGTTTCCGAAACTCTCTGAGAAAACTGAAGCGGTAGTCAAATGTTGCATCCCTTGTCAAGCATGCACTCCAGAAGTTCATAGAGCTCCACTGGAAATGAGCGAACTACCTGAGAAACCATGGCAACAAGTTAGTGTTGACTTCTGCGGACCTTTCCCATCTGGATACTACCTTCTTGTGGTCGTGGATGATTATTCAAGATACCCAGCAGTCGAGATCTTATCATCCACATCTGCGAAAGCAACAATTCCTCGTCTCGACAAGATATTTTCCGAAGTGGGAATACCAGAGACTTTGAAAAGTAATAATGGAAGTCCCTTTCCCATCGGAGAGAAGGACACAATCGCCAGATAAGTAGAGAAGGAGGCACTCTATATTCATAATCGTTTATATTTCCCCATCAATTTTGATTTGGTTTTGACAACTACTTTATCAGTACCAATCTTTTTATCCCCAAAAATACACTTGTATAAAAACTGAGAAAAGTCTGAGACACTTCAGGGGCATGCTCTCCTGGAAAAAGCAAAGCTTAGAGCTGGCCTCCATTCAATGACCATTGCATTACTTTTATTGAAGAAACAGGAAGTTGTTAGCATAGCTGCTCTTTGTCATGGAGCTTGAAGTGACGGCCTATAGATAGACCTTTTGTCCTTCATAAGCTACAAAGAGGCTACATGAGGCAGGGCATTTATAACAATACCCAATACTATACTCGCTTAGGCTGCTAGATTTGGCTTATATAACCGTTTCACCCCAGCAGACTCTGGATACAAACAATGGTCCCGCATTACCCCGCCTATTTATCTCATGACAAGTGTAACAACCTTATGACTAAAATTAACAATTCCCATGGCGCAGTCCAATAGCTTTCATTCACCATTGTATTGAGCAAATACATCCCCTTATTTTAGATGATGTATTATACCAGGCGTTGCATGTCCAGCTGTTGTTAACATGTGCTCATCCAAGGGTACTGAACAGAGCCCTTGGTAGAATAGCATGCCTTAACCATAATAGTATATGGTAAGTTTTGTTTGTAAAAAGTTCGTTTGTGTTTTTGGGCAATTCCATTAGTGTTCCGCCCCCGAAAACAAAAAAAGGCACAAATGATGTCTTTCCAATCCACCCCAGACCCAGACGCCACTCACATATATGTTGCTAAATAATATCACGCACATCTTCAACGCGGCTTGGTGGGTTCTTGGGGTGGAAATGCTTCAAATGAAAATTTTACTTGTCCATTGGAAGCTTGTATTATAAATTTCATAAAACCTACTTTTGGGTTGGGCATTTATGTTAAAGTGGGAATTTTTGAAAACCAGCAAAAGGTAAACTTTGAGCATGTCGCTTTATTAGGCAAAACGTTTTCAAGTTCATCCGTTCTCATGAAACTACTAGAGGGCTCCATTCCATTCCTTACCGGCGATTTCCTTTTTGCCCAAGTTTGCAGTAACGCAGGTTTTTACCATCACCGTGTAACCCCAATGTGGCCAGAAGCGAACGGCGAGGTCGAACGCTTCATGCGTACGCTTAAGAAGGCAGTACAGACGTCTGAGACAGACGGAAAGTCGTGGCAACAACACTTATGGACGTTTCTTCGCAACTATAGGGCGACGCCACATTCTACCACAGGTACCACACCTTTTGAAGCATTACACGGACATCCAATACGTACCACACTCCCACAGCCGCCACATACAGAACAGTCACGAAAAACATCTGAGAAGGAGAGAGATGCAATTTGTACGCACAAATGATCACAGAGCCAAAAGCAAGAATGAAAGCTTATGCAGACAGACGGAGAAACACTAAATTGTCTGACATCAATGAAGGCGACCACAGTGTTGGTCAGAACCAAGTTAGAGGAAATTGAAACCCTTCTAAATCCAGCCCCATACACTGTAGTTGTACGTAGGCTCGGCAAGTGGACAGGCCCAACTCACAACCATCAGTTACCAGAAAACATCTCACACTTCAAAAAGATGCTAAACCTAAGCCAACACACGCAGACAAAACATGGACAAAGACGCATACAGAGTGACCAAAGACGCTACATGGTGACCGAAGGACGCATACATGAGTGGCGACGACGCATACATGAGTGATGACCACGCCACACAGGAGCTGCGAGCGACGAAGAACGGATAACCTGAAGCGGTCCAACCCTCCTAGACTTAACCGTAGACATCCTCGGTACTTGAAAGACTATTTACCTCAACAATTTTAAACCCATGCCAAAGTGACACACATACAAATATAATATGAAACTCGAAAACTTTGTGACAACGACTTGCCTCACCCATTCTACGTTTTTAATCAACCTTACTTTATATTTCACGGCAAATACTGCAGTTTACTTTGAAACATTTTCACAGACATGTAGACTTTGGAAACTTCAGAACTGACATGAAGAATTTAGCATTGTTGACATTCACTATTTTTTGCTATTATACCAGCAAAGACAACCATGCCATTGTTTCAAAAAAAAAGTGAAAGACATTGATGCGAATTCAATATTCATTCTTATCATACTCAATACACACATGATAAAGAGTTCTCAGTCGAGAATCACATTTCTTTATCTTCCAATACAAGTACATTAGCTAACTAAAGGAAAGGAGGAGTTAATATCGTATTGGTTATACTCTTCCCCTTTGGAAACGTTAGCCGCGTGTACGCAGCACTTACTGTCCCCAAGTAATATACACGGTCCTTTCCATGCAAATGCAATCATAGAATGAACAATGTCATAATACAATCGTGCACTAAAATGTCAAATATCTCAGTGTGTTTTGGCATTTAATTATCACTCCTGCCTGAATTGGACCCTTTCAGTCCAAATTGAATGTGACTTCAGGATTGTTTTTTTCTAACCAACAACAATTGAATATACTGAACTTTGTTATCTTTGAAATATCATGGAAGACAAAATCTGTGACTATAACGCGTAAATTCTACATCTTTTGGGACCAGTGGTCCAGAGTGTACACCCACTTGGATTTGTGTTAATTTAGGCTAGCCTAGGGGTCGAAGCTAACTAGTTGTGCCTGTCCAACTTGAAGTTATTTTGCATTTATGTGTGTTCTTTTAAACTGGCTGGTTTTTATTTTTCCTCTGTCTTTACTATAACTACTCACTCAGTCTCCAGCTAGATCCCAGTATGATTCAAATTCGAAAAAGCATGGACAGTTCAAGTTACATTGGTCCTCCCTCACTAGGCTAAGCTAGGCTAGGCGTGCATTAGATCAAATGATGGCAGATCATGTATAGTCAACCTCGGATTTGTGGATTATTTTTGAATAGGCCCAGATTCTGCATGCATTTTTCGATCGCAAAGTTCATTAGCGTGTACTATTAGCAATCACCAATTCACGATCTTTTTGTGTCATTGTTACTGTCCTGTTTTGCTATCTTCCCTCAATATTTGTACTTCATGAGTGGAATATCATGGTCCCCTTAGTCTTGAAATTAATATAAATTAGTATTTAACTTCCTAGACTTCCTAGTTTTTTATGGAAAAAGATTTTGAGTGTTTGTTTTTCACATGTTCAGCCACCAAAATTTCGCCATTTTCTGATATTTCCCAAGTTATGAGTAGCGTTTCGAGAAATTGTTTGGTTTCTCTAAAAAGGTCGTCATTTTTGTAAACGTTGGATTCTTGGAGGGCAAAATTCTGTGAATGTTTACTTTGACGGACAGGTTCGTAAATGCAACACTTTGTATATTATTTGTAAAGATTTTATATAACTTTAGGTGAATTCAGAAGTTCTAAATTGGAACTGATATTTCACATTGATAAAACACTTTTGTTTTCCATTCGTTCAGCTGATTTGCCAAAGTTTTGCTTTGTTCTGAAACAACAAAAATCCAGCCAATCCGAAGTTATGTAGGCCGGGAAATGGAAGAGTCCCATGAGCCATGTGACGAGTCCAGGGACCTCTGACTCAGAGGATACAGATAGTGTAAATTGGCTAGTCAAATTTAATGAAGAATGAAATACAAAATAGCACCAACACAAGGTTTAAATTTGTATTTTATTTACTGTAGACTTGTATGGACGGAAGATTCTTTAGAAGCATCAAGTTAGAAGTAAATAGGGGATAGCGTTTAGCCAGCAGAGCATTTTTTGAAAAAATATGCAAATTAGCAATTACAAATCATGAATATGCAAATAATGCAGCCAAAAGCTACTCATGATATGTGACCACTCGCTCTATCACCCTACCAACTTTGATATAAAATTGGATCGGATTAAGCCCAAATTAATTGGTCGAGTATGAGTTGCAAAAATGATAGGCGAGACGCAGTCGAGCCCAATATTTTTAAAACTCAAGAGCGGACAATTAATATTGGGCGTCGTAAATCATCCAATTTGATCCTTATCATGTTTTGGATCCGATTTTTTCACAAACTGGACTACTCAAAACATGATATGAGTTACTCGGGATATTAGCGTTAGCCGCAGGACATGTTAAAAAAAGGTTAGCGAGGTCATAGACGGAACACAAAATTTGGATTAGTATGTGCTCAATAAATAACCATCCGTAGGCGACCAAAAACCACGTCTTGTAAATACATACAGAAAATTTTGTTTTTCTGCCCAAAAGCCACGTAACAAATTAGGTGAACATGGTCTATAGTGATCTTAAAAAATACCCTAACCAAAATGAACAATATTTTGCTTCCAAGTAAAACAATTCTCATAATCTAAGTGAGTACACCAAAAATGGCCAATTGTCATGGCCTTATGATATGGTGCCATATCACTATCTCCATGCAGTGACGTCCCGCCCAGTTATAATGATACTACGTTAAACACAAGCGTTGACTCTGTATAAAAAGGCGCGTCGTCCGTACGTATAAGACGGTATTTCTATACACTCGTTAAAATATCTGCACCTATAGCTGACATCACTGAACAGAGATAGCGACATGGGACCAGGATATATATATATATATATATATATATATATATATATATATAAATATATTATATAATATTATAAATAATAAATATATAATATATATAGATATATATATATATAATATATATATATATATTATATATATATATATATCTGTCCGTCTGCCGCGGTCTTGTTCTCGGAGAGACCGCGGGGGTTCGCACGTTGCATGAAACTTGGAGGGGGGTGACCTTGACCGTCCGACCGAAGACTGAGTGTATGGTTAGGGATACAAAAGTCATCAGAGAGGTCATTCAGGTCAATGGAGGTAAAGGAGTAAAAAAACTTTGGTGTCTAGACGAAACTTGGTGGCGGGTCAATTGTTGATGCCGAAAATTTTACAAGGTCACGACAAGATCATAGGTGTCATTCAAGCCAGGTGATCGCGAAAAACCAAGGTGAGTGCTAAACCGGGGACCGTCTAGTAGGTAATAATTGTATAAATACGTTTCAGATAAATCTGAGGCGTGTTGTATTTTTAAAGACATTCTTTTACTATATACTTACGTCTCCAGGAAGACAAGATGAATTTATTAATCTGTTCCTGGAAATGGCCAGTGCCCACATAAGTGTTTAAAAGTGCGCTGCTGGATTCGTTATCGGCAACCCCTCCTTGGCATTATATTTGATTTCAACATGAGTAGTCCCATCTAAATTGCGTATCGTAAGACGGTAAATTACCTTAATTATTTGTAAACTTATGGGGTCTTTGTAGGTTTATAGTCCAGGCTACAGACTCATTGATAACTAATACAACCTTGATTTTGTAGATAGTATGTTTTTCAACGGTTTCAAGACCAGTTGTTTATTCGGATTCTGAATCCGATGGATGCCAGGGACGAGAAACCTGAGCATTTTTGTAGAAACTCAAAAAATCCAAAATGGCCACCAACACAAAACATTCATATGTTGTTCATTCAAAAGTGGTCGTTTGTCAGCCTGTTTCGTTCAAAATTCAAGGTGACCTATTTACTTGATTCTGTAACCCACAACAATCAATTAATTCAATATGGCCGGCAATACAGTAAAGTGTCTGATCGTGACCTACGTTTGACTGCAGTTTGGTAAATTGGTATCTTCCCTGGGTTTTGACAGTCGAGAAATTAGATTAAATCCATAGAAATATTTTTCAAAAATGTGATTATAATCCTTATTTATAGATAAAGATGGCTTCCGATACTCTTAAAATGCCTCTAATTGATAAATGTGTCTAACCTAGTACTGCCAGTGTTTGTGTAAAGTCAATCAGATAAGTGTACATATATTAGGCAATCAGAGCAATCGATACATGTAAGAGAGCCCATCCAAGATGGGTATACAATTGGCGGGAATGGCACTTACTAAGCGGCGAAAATCCGGATCACTAATAGTCTAGAGATATGTGTATCCTTGGTTGTGTCGGGTTTTTAGGCATCGTTGGCATTACATATGGGATTTATTTGATATGAATACCAAACTCAAAAGACACTTTAAGATAGCCCTTACAGGATTTTTGGGAAGTGATAATCCCCTTAAAACCCAAACAAATATATATTTAGCGTACAGCGTGAATGAATTACTGGCCTTTACCGACTGATATTTGCAGCCTTCATATAGGATGTATCTTTCAAGATACCAATCTTTTGATGATGGTATGACATCCTAACTGCTCTGAATGAGTTAAGTGATATTCACATTACATTACAGCTCTTTGGTTATATGTAGTAATGAATTGTGCCATTTTGGAAGCCCATTTATGGTTTAGTGATTGATTATTTATCAAAATTATTGAAAGCTATTCATAATGCGTCTCAATCAACATATTGATTTATAACGGATAAGATTGTAGCGGTGACGGGCGCATGTGAGCGCACGAAGGAACTCGCGGGTAAGTTGCAAGGGGCAGAACCTTGGTTCCTTTTGAATGACGCACGTGACTCGGTAACTCAGTTTATCAAGTATTTTATTTACAACCAGCCTTTCGCCTTGTCGTCAGACTACATCACAAAGTCATACAACTAATCTCCCATCACTGCCCAGATTATGGTATTACAATAAGATTGTAAGAATTTTAACGAAATACTGAATTCCAGTGATTTTTCTGAAGTGTCATGTCATGTGACTGTTACAACATGCACACTTACCATTTACTATAGATTTTTCACAACTAATATTTCGCATCTTTGTATACCTATTTACATGACAGCAACCTCCTAAAATCCTAGCGATGATATTAGAATGACAAAATTTCTTTATCAGAAGACTATCCTGAAATGAATTCCATTGAAACTTTAATTACGGAAAATATAACTTCAATTTCCAAAATTTTATTATTTTGAATTTGTATTTGAATTTCCACACACATTTTCGACCATATTTCTTCACATAATCTAACCTATTGTCACAATCCTGCTTATCATGCTCTCAGCCTAGTCTTCCACGATAATATTTACTTAAAAATGGTATTTAAATATGACACTGCCCGCTCAAAAATGTAAAAGAAATCTCAAACGACAACAATTCTAGCAATCGTGCACCCACACCTGCAGTAGATACAGCAAACTGGATGTTTCCCGCTACATCACATGGAGTGATTGATCATGCATCATAAACATGAAGTACGCAGTGGCGTCACGCTGATTGGGCAATTACATGACCTCCGTGGCGGTCTTCGCGCGGATTGGCAACAGGTCTGACCTTTCCAAAGAGAGCACGATTTTTATGACATGACTTTGCATAATTGGTACTGACGTAATGGAAATTAATTTGTAGGCAGAGAGCTATGGATAACCATTTGGGACATTATTTGTGACAAAATAATACACTAAGAAAATACAGGCTAACTTCCAATCCCGTTTCACAGCCCCTTCCCCAGATTGTGGCGTCCCGGCACACAGACGTATGTAAGTTCAAACGGGATTGGAATGCGCACCGAAACTGCCTACTCTTAATCCTATACTACAATCTTCTTTTGACGCCACAGCAGTCAGGCGTAGTCATGGCTCCATTCAGGTGTCATCACAGCAGTCTAGTGTTGTCATCGTACAGCCCGGTTCGCCTCGATCAAGTATTGCAGAATATCCCACCATGTCGCCACGCCTTGCCGCATCCAGTCCCGTGGTGTGAGCGCACTGTGTGTTGGACCCACCTTCACCATCATTGCCATCAACATGCCCGTCTGCAATGTTTCGACGAACATCCACACCGATATGTAGCTTGGCTGTACCTCACTATCGCTCCGGACGCCGTCGTCTCTATCACATACGGAGTTCCATTGTAGTGACAATCAAATTTTTTTTTTTTTTTTTTTTTGGGTTGGTAAAAGAGCGATAGATATCATCTATAGGTGTTAAGTTCGAAAACACTTGTGTGCGCTGGCCATCTCCAGGGAAAGATTAATAAATAACCCACCTTTGTCTACCTGGAGAACTAAGTAGTTAAAAATTGGTTCGGTGTTTGTTCATATTGGTACGCCACTAATCCTGGTATCTCACAGTAACCTGGCCTCGACGCTGTCTCGGTTACTCTTGAAGCCCGCAGCATCCATCTCCAAGGTGCAGTTATCTAGCCCTCTAGCTACTCCTATCGACCATCCATGTAAGGTCTTTCGGCCCGGCTGATCGTTCATCCGAAGTCGTCTGACCCGTCTAGCCATCCTACTCATGTCGTCCGGCCCGTCTGGCCATCCAAAGTCGTCTGGCAATTCATCCAAAGTTGTCCGGCACGTCTGCCATTCATCCAAAGTCGCCTGGCACGTCTGCCATTCAAAGTCATGCGGCACGTCTGCCATTCGTCTCAAGTCATCCGGCCCATCTGCCATTTTTCCCAAGTCGTCCGGTGCGTCTGCCCAGTCATCCAAAGTTGTCTGGCCCATCTGGCCATTCATCCAAAGTTTACCGGCCCGTCTGGCCATCCAAAGTCATCCGGCACGTCTGCCATTCATCTCGAATTGTCCGGCCGGTCTGACCATTCATCCAAAGTCGTCTGGCCCGTCTGGCCATTCACCCAAAGTCGCCTGGCACGTCTGCCATTCAAAGTCGTGCGGCACGTCTACCATTCGTCTCAACTCAGCCGGCCCGTCTGGCCATACATCCAAAGTCGTGATGGAAGCCGCACCCTCTCTTTCACTGCCGAACCAACCTTCACCAACATCTTTGTTTGGACATTCATCTCCTCGCACGCCTACGCCGTCTACGTTGCAGTGTCAACACATTTCCCGCTTCATCGTCCACCTTATTGTCTGCTACTCAACCAAATTTGCTCAACGATCAAATTTCATGTCCTTGATTCAGTAGATATGGGTTGAATTTGTTGTAGAATATCTTATATACAAGGCCTCTCCATCCTCCTATTCTCCTCCGCTACTCTATATAAAATGCATCGACTTTCCACCTCATCGAACCTATGGAGCTTTCGCGGCCGCTTGCGTTAGGATCCTCCTTGGCTCCGTGCCGTCAACTACTACCTCAGGCCGAATCTGCCCGTTTCCGTTCGCCTCACCATCTCTCCCTTTCCCGAAGTTGGCACGTCCACTTCTTCCCCTGCTTCATCGGCCTCCTCACTCCTCCCCGGTATATACTTAATGTGCACAACGATTCGAAGTCATACCCTCTTCCTAAGATGTCCCTTCCGGGGTTAAGGAGGATGGCCTTGGCTAGTTGTGCTCTTCGCTCGTTCGTTAGGTACACGGTATCGGTATCCTCGATTTCGGCACCCCTTCTTTTACGCTGTTCGACTGCGCTCTTCCGTCTCCGGGTCTCCGCCTTTTACTTTTCTTCCATCCCCCCCTATAAAATAACCAAAATAAATACAACTGTTATCCATGCTTACATTGTGTGTGTGTGCGGGCGTGTGTGTATTTCTAACCCGCAACCCTCGAAAAATCCAAAAGGATACAGACATTATTAAAAAATCATCGAACCTATGGGCTTTCGCCGCTCGCGCTTGTTCCCTCCTTGGTTTTTGTGTCCGTCAACTGACCTCAGGCAGAGCTCAGTCCTTGCTTGCTTCCGATCGGTCTCATTCACCCTTTCTCCGCGAATTCGGTACTCAATACTTCCTCTGGGCTTCTTCGCCTCCTCGCTCCTCCCCGTATATACTTGAAGCGACACGGCATTTGGCATAGTCCGGTCGTGCGGGTCTTCTCAATCCCCCTATCCGACACATGCTCTCTGAACACCTCGACTTTGAAGTTACGGCCCGGTCGAATGGAGTTCCGTCGAACTCCAAACCGACAGACGAACTCATCCCCCAACTTCGCTGGCGACTGTCTCGGCACAACGGATCTCTTATGGCATATGCCTCCATCCACTTGTCCATTAATCGCCCAACAAACTAGGATATAGCATTCCATCATCCGTCTCGGTCAGAGGCCTCAACACATCCAATGCTATCCTCCAGAGGAGCTCCTACTTGTACTGTTAAAGTGGGGCTCGGGTGACGTTTTGGTGGACCCTTCCTCTCGCGCAGCCTACACTCATGCGTAGATATGACCTGACGTCGGCACTCATCCCCACTTTAGTAGTCTTCCCACGCCCCAATACGTGTTCAATGCGACGACAGGAAATACAATCTTTCCACGGGGTCTAACCTCTCCACCTCCTTTCTCCTCAGGAAAACAGAGACCCATCTCCAACTGCGCCCACGTAATCATCTCTATTGTGATCTCCGGTTGATAGTCACATTGGACTTCAACCACTACGGGGTCAGGGTTTCTATCCGCTCCATGCTTGTCGATCATGTGTTCCCGAGCTCTGACCGAGCCCAACGCCCGCAGAATGATGACTGCGGCCCCTCCACTTCAGGCCCTGCACATTCCGGTCGCCCTCGGGGCTAACTCCACGACACTTCGACCAAGGACCCTCTGATAGCCTCACTGTCTCAGTCCCTTCCATCCCGTTCTGTTTGGCACCCGCTCTCACACGTCATCTCGATCTCCTCTGCTTTTGCTCCCCGCTCAGCCTCCCATTGTGGACATTTCTTATCCTCCATCCGCCCACACTGTTTACAGGGTTTCTTGACACCCGGGGGGGGGGGTCTGGCGCACACTTCGAAGGGCGGCTTCCCTGTCTGTACTCCAAATCGATTGTTGAAACTGGAACAGCACCTCCAGCAAGCTCGCCCAGCTGACCCCTCACACCAACTTAGGCCCGGAAAACCCGTGTTCCGTCCTCACTTTCACTGTCTTCCTCCTAGTTAGTGACGATACTTTTTGAGAATAACAACCACATCAAGAAGCCTCTTCTCGTCACACAGTAATTTCGCTCTGGCCGGGAACAATGACTTGCTGCATAAGCCTAACCCTCTCCTCGCCATCCTGCTCTTGTGATAGTACGCCCCCTATTTCAAATTTGCTGGCGTCAGTTCTAACATGAATTGGTCCTCTGGCCGCGGGTAAGCCCAAATTGGTGCACTGATCAACAACTCTTTTCCACTGGTTGAAGCATCGTCCCATTCGCTCGTCCTTCAAACACCAACTTCTTCTTCTTCAGCCGATGGAGCGGTGCCGCGATATCAGCAAATCCACGGATAACCGACGATAGTACGACGCCAGCCCAAGAAACTACGCACCTGCTTGGGCGTCTTTGGCGTCGGGCAATCCCGAACTGCTTCGATCTAGGGACGGATCAGTATGAATACCCCTTTCAGATACTACGTGGCCCAAATCCTTTTGAATAGGTACACTTTGAGGGGCTTGAGTTTCAACCCCGCTCCTCGGAACCTCTGCAAAATCTCCTCTAACTCGATCTACGAACTCCGACACGGTTTACCGAACACAATCACGCTCATTCTTAATAAACAAGGAGCGTCTCCATCTCAATCCAGCCAACACTCTATCATCAATTTTCAACGTTGAGGGCCATTGTCAATGGCCAAATTTAGGATGGTCAAAGCATACACTCCCGCTTGTGGTGGAGAATGCAGACCTATCGTCGAGCTCCGTGTCCATCTCAACCTGCCTGTAGCCGGAGGCCAAATCAAGAGTTGTAAAGTACTTTTGCGCCCCCCCCCCCCTTTAAGCATCAACGATTCATGATTCGCGAGCAAAAGATACGCGTCCTTCATCGTTACCTCATTTCACTCTTCGATAGTCTCGACATAGGTGCCTTAGAGCCATCTTTCATTGCTACTAACACCACTGGGTTAGACCAAGCACTATCCGAAGGCTTGTAAGCCTTTCTCGCAACAACCTCGTTTCACTTGTCGCTCCACTCAATAAACCCTGGCCCCTGCTGCGGGATGACCTCAATGGCTGCCGAATAGGCCGGTCACTCCCAGTATCATGCCATACTTTTTTCACCTTCGTCATCCTACCAATATCAAACTCCCCTCTAGAGAACACATGCCTGATATGTTTCGCTACTAACTCCGCCACTTTTCTCAACTCTCCTTCTCCCAAGTGGGTGGTACCTGCTCTAACAGTCTCCTTCAGATGTTCAGGCACCCCGCCGGTTCCCGCATTTGATCTCGCCCCCACCACCCTAGTCTCGCACACCTCATTCTCACGCCACCATACAAACTTGCCTAGCTTATCGCCTTGTTCACCTCCGAGGCAAGTCGCACACATTATTAATTGTAACTGGCACCACAGATCGTACTTTTATAGAACCCTTGCCACCAATAGTCCCTATCATACATTGAACCCCCATTAACGGCTCTACGTACTCCCAGTAATACCTAAAATTACTGCTCCGTACGATTTGAGATCTAAGACCAAGCGTAAGGACGAGCAACGAAAATTAAATTGCCTGGTCTATCTTTGCCTCTTATTATTTATTATCCAGGCGGGGGACGTTCGAAATTAACCGCAGGCCCTATTTTCCTGTAGATTTTCGCACGAATGTGACTGGACAACTTATGCTGTCCATTTTGACGAGTTTTTTTGGTATCCATGCAAGTGCAGCATAAGGAAGATATCACGGAGTATGCCGGCACTTGAGCAGGGAGTTGTCTGGATTTGCCATGAAGTGGTTAGAAAAATTACTCT
>JAMKCH010020156.1:0-38628 GCA_023653785.1 Ophioderma brevispina | reverse complement strand
AGATCAGATTTCCTACAAATTAAACATTGAAATTTGCAGTAAACAGGTACAATTTGACTTCATTTAAGCTTGTGTTATGCTTTGGGAGCAGTGCTCTTTTAATGAATCTACTTTCAAGTATTATAAAAGGCAATTGGTAAATTTTATTTTTTAGATACAAGACAAAAGTGATGTATTCACGGAAGTGCTTCTACCGTGATGCGAGTATGCCCAATAAAAGTTTAAAACGTTTATACGGTAGAAGTTCCTTTACTAGCGTACGCCAATTTAAAAAACGTTCATCACGGTAGATTCCTTTTACTAACCCGACATAATTCTACTTATACTTTACGTTTTTACTCAGCAATGTCCTTAAGTTAGGATATGACGCTAAGGATGACAAAAAAAGCGATATGTGCACTTAGAAGTAGTCATAATGTTTTTCTTCAAGTTGCGCTTGAGATCGTCGTTATAAGTAAGTTGAGTTAAACCCATAATTAGAGTGGACATTGAAAAAAGTAAGTTGCCAATTTCATTAAATCGAAACCCTGGGTCTGAGGACCTTGTATACCTATTGGGACTACATGCATTGCATACCTTTCTGTGTTGAATCCGTGAAAGCCCACGTGTTTATGCCCCAATGGAAGCGACGATGCACTGCAGCGAAAACAGGTCATTAAAATTGACACAAATACATGGAAACTACCGATCACCTGAATCGTGCAACAAAATGTCTCATCAAAACAAAAACCCCATTTCAAAAGGAAAAGCGTGATTTTTGCTGCGAAATCACATTGCATTGCGACAAGACAACCACATTTGACCTGTGAAAGTGGTACCCGGCCCACTAGCTGAGCTGTATTACGCGCCCATGTTGCGAAGTGGACATAAGGAAAACACAGCGGAAGTGCAAGCTTGGTGTTTATGCTCTTTCCTCATCGAACAGTAAAGAATACAGATTTGTAATTTCATGCGATTGATTTTTACGACGGTATTGACTTTTGTTCATAGCAATACGTCGAAATTTTAATGCAAGTAAATTAAATAAATTAGTTCTGAATATATGTTCATATCGCTGTCGTTACCAAACCAGATCCAGTGTGGTCTAGTGGTTAGGCTTCGTGGTTTTCACCCACGCGGCCCGGGTTCGATCCGACGAGGAAACTGAAGGTTTTTCCTTATTTGAAATTTTTTAAGGTGTAAGTTATGTTTCAGTTTGGAACAATAAACTTACATTGGTCTTTCTTTATTCCTTTTTATTTTGACATTTTCAGTACATTACTTTTACGTTATTCCTTCCCTTTTTTAACTCTTTTATTTAGGCAATACTTTCATTGTTTTTCAGATAAGATTCTTTCTTTAGTATTTCTCATCTTCTCTGTTCAAGTTAATTACTTACTTTAAAGGTGCAACGAGAGATTTCGAATCACAGGTGGTTTCCGAAAAATTTGAAAAAAAATCTGATTTTTTTGGCACTGGTGTAAGCCGTATATCAAAATATCCCCTGTAAGGATTAAGCTGAGAACGTTTCTTTGGTACAAAAATTATGGAATTTGCTAAGTTTGTATCGGAGCAAATACGAAATTCAAGCCTATGTTGTGTACTGGAAATATACGCCTACACAAATCACCTTTTGTTATCATTTTTAAGTATTTATTTGCCAAATAAAAGGTAGGAATGTTTGAGGGCACTTACTCTATTAAAATCATTACATATCACGCAAATATGGCTCACTTGAAATGCGCCTCGTTGCACCTTTAACGCACTCTTTTTTCGGTCAATGGTTTCCAGGAGGAAAAATTGGTAACGGCTCTAAGGAGGGAATGGTGAAACCCAAACGGTCAAGTAATAACTAAAACCCTCTCGAGTATAAGCAGTTGTTTGTGACATATCCATTTCTATGATACTTGATGTGTTTAAACAAAATTTAAGAAGTAAAGTTAATGTCATTTGATTTACCCCACATGAAGTTTTAAAGGGATAGTTCATGTTCCCACAATCTTTATAGAGATCCGGGATAGGATGCTATGAAGTTCAAAATACAATTGACACACAGATTTAATTTAATTTCATAGCTGCACAACCATGTCTCCCTACTTCCAAATATCTTGGTTGTATGAAGGCTTCCAGTTCTAAAGACTTTAACAGACGAAAAGCCCCTGCCTGGGCAGCATTTTGGAAGTTGGAGCGCAAATGGAGAAAGTCCAAAGTATACAATCGAAATGAAAACGCCTCTTTCACCACAACATGAGCTAACTGCGTGAAGTAGTTTTGTATGGCTGCGAAACCTGGCCTGGGTTGCTGACAAACAATTGTGGAGAGTAAGTCATTCTTTCGCAACATGTTTGCTACAGACTCTGCTGCACGTCAAACGCATTGATCGTGTTCCCAATGCCAAACTAGCTGCCTACGGGTACTGACCTCTGATAAACCGCGTAAGACTGAGACAGCTTACTTTTTCTGGTCATATTCTAAGGAATGCCAAGGGAGAGCTTAGTAGTTATATGCTTTCGAAAGAGAAACAGGCCGACAAAGAACATCATATCTCTCCTACTCCCACCTCTGGGGGGAGACAACAACATATGGCAACCAAGGCTATCATCTCCACTTGGCCGCTCTGATTCGCTGCGCAGTCGACTGATGAGGATAATGATAGTGCACCAATGGCATCATAGTATAGCTAGTATAAGCTAGTATAGTTTATTGAATATCTTTTGAAGTCTTTATACTAACAGTACTAAGTGCCCCCGCATGATGTGAACATTAATTTGGAGAAAAATACTTGTCAAATTGGGTATCCAATAATTATCAAAACTTTAGATCGACCAAGTGTCGCAAACATCCTCCCAACTACCTGAGGGATGCACCCACCCTGTCCGAGAAAAGATTCAGATATTTTTGTGAAGAATCAGTCTGATTGTAAGCACTGTTAGCAAGTCGGTAATCGACGATATAATAGTGGGCCCCAAAATGAGAATTTCCGTAGGGGGGTTTCCCCCTTATTACAAATTATATACAAACATAAAATATTTCTGTCATTTGATTGTGATACTGTATCATGGGACCTAAAATATTTGCGACTAGTTTCCCCAAAATTTCCACAGGAGGGAAAAAGTTCCCCAGAAAAAGCTACTATTTCCCCCCGCACAAGGAAATAGTTCATTTTTACGGGAACTTTTTTTCCCTGCTTGGTATCTTGACTAGGCTTGCGTTGCGGTGGCAGCTGATCTCGACAAGACTTGGCCCAGTTTTTTCAAATGACAGAAATATTGTTATTTTATATGTTTATATAAAGCAAATATTGACTTCTCTATATTCGTAAATGTGTGTCAAAATACCTCCCCTCGGTGCTGGAGCCGTTGGCCTACTATTTCCTCGACCTTCGTCCCTGAAAATAGTATGCCTCACGGTCGCCATCACCTCGGGTAGTTATTTTGGCACCATTTCCCTCAAGAGCAATCCAAATATTTGTATATTATAAGAACACATAAAAATATTTCTGTCTTTGATGGTGGATACTATATCACGTGTACATAAATTTTGAAGCCTAGTTCCCCAAATTTCACAATAGGGAAAATTTCCCATAAAAGCTACTATTGCCCCGTCCACAGCTGGGAATGTACATTTTTATGGAAACTTTTTCCCTGCATTGGTATCTGGTACTAGGCTTTGAGTGGGTGGCAGCTTATCTCAGCGAGACGGGCAAGTTTTTCAATGACGAAATATTTTTATATGTGTAGAAAACAAATTTGACATGCTCTATATTCGTGCATGGTGCAAAATACTCCCCTCGGTGACTGGAGACCGTGGGCCTACTAATTTCCCTAACCTTGTCGAGGGAAAATAGTAGGCCATGGTCTACAGTCACCTCGGGTAGTTACAGTCACCTCGGGTAGTTATTTTTGCAACCTTTCCCTCATGAGCAGTCAATATTTTTATACTATAAACCAGCTAGAGGCGTCTGGGGTCCCTTGTCAGGGGGACAATTCCCGTTTTGGGCAGATTTTTCCCGGGAGAGTTCCCCGTTGGATCGATGGTTTTGAGGCTATTTTCCTGGTTGGGGTGAAAATTTCCAGATTTCCCGATGAGCATACAAATAAAATTCCTTTTAAAGGAAAAGGGCGTGCAACTTACATTGCCAATTAAAGCCCGAGAATCGGCCCTATGCCCGCAGGCTACCACGCCCCAAAAGGCTGATTTTGCATGACATTCAAGCTTTCTTTCTCCTGCCTCCCCCACCCCTGATTACCTAACTAGCCATAACCGAAAACCAGGCCTAAAACTATAGTTCGCTGTCATCGGATTAAAGCTTAGCCTAATAATCGTTTAACCCAGTTACGTAATTTTGTGCCTAAGGGGGTGGGGGTCCGTTGGTATCAAGATTTGTTTTTTCGGCGATTTCTCATCGTGAAAATGATTTTTCGAGGCTATTTTTTTTGTAATTTTGTGTAACCTATCGACGCGCTTTCGGTCTAAAAATTACAAAATTTTCTCACCCGTTTTAATGGATATTTAGCTTTGCGTCGCCTAAACACCCCTCCCTCCGGCCCCAAACGGAGGTGTTTTTAAAAATAAATATTAGCTTACCACCCGTTTGCCATAATATTTTTTTTTTTTTTTTTTTATTATATTCGGTATGTTATGTTCATATCAGTCTCTCTAATTAAGCTTTAAGATAAGCTATGTTCATATCAATGAAACAAAATTATTTATAATCATACAAACTAACAACCCTGTTAATGTGCCTAAAGAACAATTTCCATCATGAAGACTTGCGCCCCATTTGTATGGAATTACTTCCGTATTTTAATAGACCTACAACTACGCCCTACAAGCATGTACAACTGTAATATTTGTGCTAATATATGAATTGTTTCTTCTAGAGCAGATATAAACATCAAAATGATTTGCACATCATATTACATGTTGAGCTATTTTGACGCAGGTCCAAAACAAGGATTTGGCCATAATTTGCCAGATTATACAAAACCGAAACTCAGTTATATACTGCACTTTTGGCCGACCTGGTCTTATGCCCCCTCAAAGGTTGTCAGTGAGTTTCATTTGAAAATTCCCTGGGAAAGTTGTTTCCTTAGTTTTCCCTTAGTGGCACGTGGGTGTACTGGATCCCCCCCCCCCCCGACCTGTCAAATTGAGTGATACCTTATCGCACTTAAGTGTTAGGTCTGTGCGATAAAATATTCACACGATTTTTCCACGATTAAGCTGATTTCCCTGTAAATTTTTGGGAACATGCTGCGATAATAACTAAAATAAGAACTGAGGAGCTAGGTCTTTTGAAGAAACATGCACAAAGCAAGATACCCAAGGAGCTGAGCAAGGCAAACTTAAAAAAAGAAAAGAAAACTAGGGAATGGGAACTAATGGTAAAACAAGATTTGATTCATGTACCTCACTGCAAGATTATACCATAAGGCCCAATTTAAAGACACAATCAGTATGTGAAAAATATTTGAAAAATGTGTCAGAATAGCGTCACGTGGAGTATAGTCTGTAGAAAGCCCTCATAAGTTAAACCTTTTCCAGCTTAATTGACCTAAAAGGAAGAAAACGGGCGTTCCAAATACGATTCCTCCATTTCAATTACGTGTGTTGTAGTAAGTTCCGTACGGTGTCGAGGTAATGACTAAAATCTCCGATGGGTCGTCCTTATAGGTTGCTTCTGGTCTTAATCATTTGCATGGGTTATGTTCGGATACCTGTACTTTTTTACAAACGTAAAATCTGAATTTTTGATATTTTTTGATTTGCCGATTTGGCAAATCACTGATAGTGTCTTTACTTGATTTTTATGTATTCCTTCTGCTAGTACTTACCATGTGCTTTATTTCATTTACAAAAGAAACATCATGGACAGTGTCTAACATTGCAAGTTGGTTTTGGGTGAAATGGGAGGATGTCACGATGATCGATGCCATTATGCCAAACATAATGAATATTCTGATATTCTAACTGACATGAATTGACGCCTTAAATAGTTGAAATAAATAACACGGTTTAACTCAGTGAGGCTGCGTGCAAACTTCACGAACACGGGAGGGGCATTTCGTGGGCAGCTTCGCCCCCAGCCCCGACTTTATCTAAAAAAAGTTGATATTTTTAATATATATATAGTTGTACCTAAGCTTACGTGCACATTAAGAAATTTTGTATTTTAAAAAGGGCTTTTCGTGATCCAAAACCTCGTCCCCCGACTTACCTAAAAAAGTGTAGAGTTTATGTCATCTGAACCATAAACATTAGTAATCCATGTGTAGCAAAATTAATCTTACGGTGCAAAATCAGTCGCATCTGTAGAAATTTCCACATTTTTGTATTGTTCTGTCCGAATTACTGCACAGGGGGCCTATGGGACGTGGGAGCCGAGCGTGGGATTATTGCTGTAATATCACAAACCGCAGATCGGGATCAACTCAAATTTGTAAATACGTTTTCTCAAGGTCTAGGGAACAATTGAAGAAATAACACACAGATTAGCCTATAGGTCACGTGGTACAAACCGTCGCTCATAACATCAAAACGCACCATCAGAAATTCATAATCAACTGACCTTTTGGGGCCCCCATCAATAATTTGCAAAGGTGGATCATATGATACGTTGAACAATAAAACGCGTATAAAGGCTGTATTAGGTCTCTTTTTTTTCCAACAGCGATGTATGCGCTTACATTGAATTATTGGAGCTATATTAGGGCGTCAAAAACAGCAAATATGGAAAAAGGGCATGTTTTTCTAACCCTGAAATTGTGATGTAGGCCTACTTGTTTTACTCAGTGTCCAAAATTCCAGTTGATCCCATGTGAAAATTATTCCATTTGTCGGTCACGGAAAGCAACTTTAACTGATTTAACTGGATATTAAACTGGATCAACTGGATTTCACACTGGTTCCAGTTGAAAACTGGGATGTGATCAATGGCATTTCATTCCCAAATTTCTATTAATATAGACTAACATTTGAGAGCACTGTCATAGATTTGTTGAAAATATCCCTGTATATAGGGCCTGATTTAATTCACGATTTTCGAACTTGTTATGTTGAAATCACATTGAATTATTTGGAAAATAAATTTAATCATAACCAAAATTTAAACACTGACCTGACAGTTTTCGTCCATCATGGGCGAGGGACTTCCTCAGAGTGACGACCCGTCTTCTTTGTTTGGTTTGATTAGACGTCATGGTTGTCATGGTGAGGCATGTTATTACAGGTAATGACGTCCCAAAAGAGGGTTCCTAGAGGTGACTTATAAAGTGTGCCCCCGCATCACGGTTCATAACCTTGTCTCATTTCTTTCTTATCCATATGGATTCCCGGATCTCCTTTGCATCTTCACTGTGGTCGTGTTCAAATTTTGGTTCCTGATTACATGAAATTTGTTTCCAATTATAATAGCAACACCTGATGAATCTTTCCCTACATTGATTTTTTCTTGTTAATACAATGGGCTCCCAGTTTTTTTCCCACACCAAGCTCTATGCAATCTTTTATAAAGTAGTTTCTTATATAGAAAACAATATCATCAAAAAGTGTAGAACAAACACGTCTAACCCATGCAGTCTGCACTTCGCCAATATCCCATTTATCAAGAAGTTATTATTCTCATCTGGAAGTAACTAATTTACAACAGACAAGATTGTGATTCCCTATCAGTACAGATCTTTTTTTTTTTTCTGTTTTTTTTTTTTCTGTTTTTTTTTTTTTTTTTTTTTTGTACATTGTGCCATGCCTGGTAATTGTTAGGCATAATCCCATCGCCAATATACTAAGACAAACCCTTGTATTAATAATTATTAAACAATTTTGGTAAACATTTCAGAATATTGTTTCTTATCTAAGATTTTTACACAGCCTATTTTTTCAAACGCTTCTTCTCTGTAATTTAGCCTCACAGTGCTTTGAAGTTTCTCAAATCAACCTACATTTTGTAATATTGGTTAAAGTTGCCTTTTCATGATTCGGAACAGCACCTTCTGTTTTATTCAATGGTTCACTAGATATCGTTTTGAGACAAGCGGATTACAAAATTTGAGTTGATAACCATCTTGTGGTTTGTGGTTATGAGCAAATGCTTGTTTCCCACGGTCCCATAGGCCAATATGCTCTCATTTCCGTCCGTTTACGGGATACCAATTTGCGAATTTCTTACACATGATGCAATACGACCCCGGATACCCGGGGGGGGGGGGAAAAAAAAAAAAAAAAAAAAAACCCCCGAATTGCACTTATGATTTGGTACACATGGATACTAATGCTAACGGTTCATATGGCATAAAAATCCTCCACTTTTTTGAGGCAAGTCGGGGGGATCGAGGTTGTTGATCACTAAATTGCCCCTTTAAACATTGTAATGTACTAGTCTTTGTCGAAGATAACTTCGCGTCGTGTAAAAGAGGATAATTTTTGTTACATACACTTTCCATTATCCGGGTGCCATTTTACTTCTTGATATTGAAAAAGCTTTGATAGTGTCAGTCATCCTTTTTGGTTACAAGTTTTTGAATGATTTTACATTTGGGGATCAATTTATAGCCTGGATTGAAACATGTTTACTCAAGTTGCAAGTTGTTTGGGTGAATGGAAGATGTGAACGATGAGTCTATGCCAATTTGAAAAAACATATGCCGAGTATTCTGATATTTCTAACTGACAGAATTGACGCCTTACAAAAATATATTGAAAAAATACACTGTTTACATCAGCTGAGCCTTTTTTTGCGTGCAACTCACGAACCGGGAGGGGATTCGTGGACAGCTTCGCCCCCGGCCCAAGACTTATTCTAAATAACAAAGTTGATATTTTTATATAGTATATATGTGTACCTAATCTTACGTGCAAATTAAGAAATTTTGTATTTTAAAGGACTTTGTGATCCAAACCTCGTCCCCCGACTTACTAAAAAAGTGGAGATTTTTAGTATCTGATCATTAACATTAGGTGAATCAGTGTAGCACATTAATCTTACGTGCAAATTCAGTCGCATTGGTAAGAAATTCACAATTTGTATTTTCGTCCGAAATTACTGCACAGGCCTATGGGACAGTGGGAGCACGAAGAGTGGGATATGCTTCTAAACACAAAACCGCAAGATCGGGATCAACTCAAAATGTTGTAAATACGGTTTCTCAAGGATTCTAGGGAAACAATGAGAAAATAAAACACAGATATAGCTCCTCCGTCACCGTGGTAACAAACAATTCGCTTCAAACATCAAAAAACGCACATCAGAAATTAGAATAATCAACTGACCTTGACGGCTCACATCAATAATTTGCAAGATCGGATAATATGATACGTGAACAAGGAAAACGCGGATAAGCTTATATAGGTCTCTTTTTTTCCAACGGCGATGTACGCGCGTACATGATTAAGTAGGAGCTATATTAGGGCGTCAAAAACAGCACAATATGGAAAAAAGGGCATGTTTTTCTTAACCCTGAAATTGTGCTGTCGGCCTACGTGTTTACTCAGTCAAATTTCCAGTTGATATCCCCGTTTGAAAATATTCCATTTTCGTCACGGAATCAACTTTTCACTGAAATTCAACTGGATAAACTGGGATCGACTGGATTTCAACTTGTTCCAGTTGAACTGGATGGCATCAATGCAATTTCTTCCGAGCAATTCCTATTAATAACTAACATTTGAGAGCAAATTCATATTTTGTTGAAAATATCCCTGTATATAGGGCCTGATTTAATTCACATTTCGAATTGTTATTTGAATGAAAAACAATCACACATTGATGTTTTGGGAAAATAAATTTAATCAGAGCCAAATTTGAACATGACCTGACATTTCGGTCCATCAATGGGCGATGGCTTTCCTATAGTGACGACCCGTCTTCTTTGTTTTGTTTGATTATGACGTCATGTTGGTATAGTGAGGCAATTTATTATTATACCGGTATATGACGTCAAAGAGTCCCGTATAGGTGACTTAGACAGTGTGCCCCCGCATCACGGTTCATAACCTTGTCTCCTTTCTTTCTTATCCATATGGATTCCCGGGTCTCCCGTGCATCTTCAACTTCATGTCAGTGGGTTCAAATTTTGGTTCTGATAAAGAAATTTGTTTTCAATTAGTCAACGAAAACCTGATGAATCTTCACTAAACATTGTATTTTTCTTGTTTAATCGGGCTACCATTTTTTCCCACAACAAAGCTCTATGCAATTCTTTATAAAGTATTTATTAATTAATAGAAAAACAATATCATCAAAAAGTGTAGGAACAAAACGACAAAACCCCCATGCAAAGTCTGCACGCGATTTCGCCAATAATACCACTAATTATCAGAAGTTAGCCCTATATCTGCTCTGGAAAGTAAACCTATTACACAAAGCCAAGATTGTGATTCCCTATTCAGTTCACAGATCTTTTTTTTCTTTTTCTGTTTTTTTTTCTGTTTTTTTTTTTTTTTTTTGTAAATTGTGCATTCATGTTTTATTAGATAATCCCATCGTCCATAGTACTAAGACAAAACCTGTATAAGAAATTAAATTAACATTTGTAAACTTGTCACGAAAGATTGTTCTTATAGATTTTTAACACGCCTCTTTTTTTCAACGTCTTCTCTGTATTTAGCTCTCAAAGTGCTTTGTAAGTTTCTCAAAGTCGACCTGACAATTTTGGTAATATTGTTAAGGTGCATTTTCGTGATTCGTAAAACAGCACCTTCTTTTTATTCATGGTTCAAAATAGATAGCGTTGAGAAAAGCGTACCACAAAAGTGAGTTTATCCCGATCTTGTGGTTTGTGTTCTGAGCAAATGCTTGTTTCCCACGGTCCATAGGCCAGCACTATGCTCTAATTTCTGTCCGTTTACGGGATACAAAATTGCGATTTCTTACAGATACGAATGATGCCGATACGACCCCGGATACTACCGAATTTGCACGTTACAATTTGGTAACACATGGATTACTAAGGCTAAACGTTCATATGGCATAAACCTTCAATCTTTTTTGAGGCAAGTCGGGGGGCCGAGGTTGTGGATCCGAAATCCCCCTTTAACTTTTACGGTACTATCTTTGTCGAAGATAACGTCGCGTCGATGCTAAAAGAGATAGATTTTTGTTAACACCTTGTCATTATACTCACCTGGGGCCATTTTTACTTCTTGATCTTGAAAAAGCTTTGATAGTGTCAGTCATACTTTTTTGTTACAAGTTTTGAAATATTTTTAAATTTTGGAAAACAATATTATATAATCCTGGATTGAACCATTTACTCAGTAGAAAGAGTTCCATGGATTAACAATGGCGTATTTTTGACTGAATCTATCGATATGGCCAAAGGCAGTTTTCAGGGCTGCCCCTCTCTCCACTTTTATTTTTATTGGTTTTGAAACTATTGCCCTTGCGTCCGTAAAATGTTAATATCAAAGGCATTCCCATTGGTGATAAAGAGTTAAAGATTTCCCTTCTTGCCGATGACTCAACTTTCTTTTTTATAGATGGTCTGATGATCCCTTTTAATAATTTGTTTCTATTTTAAAGAAATTCGCTGATTGTTCTGGGTGTAAAAATTATCTTTTTAAATTAAATCTTGAAGCAATTTGGATTGGTGCCAAAAGGGGTCAACAAAATTTCCCCCTTTTTCGAGCAGGGTCTCATTTGGCAAAGGAAAACCATTTTAAATCCTTGGGCATAAAGTTTTGTCTTAATACCAATACTCGGTCTGTTGTGTATGTTATTTAATGTATAAAGTCAAGTTAAAGCAAATGAAAGGCTTTTGGAATTGCTGGAGCACAAGAAACCTTTCTATGTTTGGGAAGATATGCATAATAAATCTCTTCTTTTGCCCCCAGCTGCTTTATCTCTTCTCAGTTTTGTGTATGAAAATCCCCAGATATTTTTTCAAAGAGCTTGATAAGATGTTTTTTAAATTTCACTACCGAACGAAACAATGTGAGGGATGATAGGGTCAAAAGGGTGTAGTTCGTAAGCAATTTTAACCATTGTAGGTCTTCGTATGATTGACCCTTATTAATTTTTTGCTGTTGTCACAAAATGATGTGGGTTAATTGTTGTTTTTGATAATAATTTTGAAGCTTTGGAAAACGATTGATTTATTTGGTATGACCAGCTTTCTGGGATTGTTGGGAAATCGTATGCTCCTTATAGTCTCCTTAAGGTGGATGGACCATGATAGAATCTACTGAACCTTTTCCAATATTCGGAATAACATGCTTTCATAATGATTATGAATCAATATCAAAAATAAAAAAATGGGGTCACGGTCTCGTTTTGAGAAACAGGTCATCAAAAGGGACTGTTTTAAGCTTTTTTTAGCCGAACTTTGTTACACAAGTTCTTGGAACATTTCAGCCTTTTTTGATACATGTTTTTGAATGTTACAAAAAATCGGCTCGATAACTATTTTGGAAAAATTTGAAACAGTTTCCATTTATATAACAATCTTTCGATTACTAAAGAAAAAATTAGGGGTCACGGTTTACTTTTTCTGTTATTTAAAAAAGCACACGTTTTTTTGTGATTCCAAAATAACATCGCGACATTATTGTTGTGCAAACCGTCGTCTATCCCACGCATGGAGACGCGTGATATGACGCGCAGTACCAAAGGCACTAACTCCAACGTTTAACGCACCTTTTTAAACTTTGTCGACGGTTTACAAGTCCTATCTGCTATAAAAATCAAGCCAAGTATACAGGATTCTATATACTTTTATTCTCGTAGTCTCAAAGACCACAACGCGTCTTGTGAAATTTGGAATTTTTAAGTGCATGCTACGGTTACAACAATTAATAAAACGTTCTTTTTTACAGCATTTGAACGTCTGTTTCCTTTCGATGAAAGTTTGATTATGTTCTTCCTTTCTCTTTGTCTTCTTTTAGTTTCTGTATTTCATTATGCCTTTAAAAACACGCATAGTAAAAATTTGAAGAACACGTTCCCGTTTCGTATAGTATTTTCTTTCGCAAAATGCCGTATATCTATCTTCTATTCGTAGTTCTTATACTTTTCCTCCTTTTCAAAATTAAACGATAATTTCCATCTTTCCCTACCTTAGATCGATGCCGCAATATAATTTAGGCCTACTGTAAGAGGGGTCATCATTTTCCTTTCGATCGGGAGGGCTGCAACATATAGGCCTCTGTTCGTGATCAGATCACCCCCTCCCCCAAAGAACATTTGCATGTTGTCCCACAGGCAGTCGAATGAAGCTAACAGAAAGGCAACAGATACACCGGGGAGATGGCATTGAAACACTAGGCCTAGTGTAGCTTGTACAGGCTGTGTTTGGAAGAACAGAATATTGTGAACTTAAATTTGAGAATTACAATATTTAAATATTAAATCATGACCCTCCCTATGCATTGTTTTCAATGTACATATGTTAAGTCCCGTACAGTGTAGCCTAATGAACTGTTTTGAAAGTATGCACAAAAGACACGTTTAGATCAGAGTGGATCTGGGACACGTCTATAGGCCTATAGATATTACATAAAAACGCAGCTCACTTTTGTTCTATCTTTACGCGTAATGAATGTGGCGCAAATAAGTACGCTACCACACCTGACAAATTACTTAGACGCTGCGTGGCATCCAGCAGTGCGCATCAACAATTTCCGTTGGCACACAGGTCTAATTGAGCGCGTAACGTCGGTGCGGCTGGACCATCCACCTTAATAACCTTCAAGTTTTCTCAGTTACTGACTCTACATAGCCTGGCCAGCCAATTTATGGTAAAAACATTTGACTTTGGGTATTATCAGTTGTTTATGGTACAATCGAACTATCAGATCCAAAACTAGAAATATCATTTATTATGAGAACTGGTGTGATAATGGTATTGTGTAACATATCATGATCGTTTAAACCCACCTCTCCCTGGGAGTAAGCTTTTGAAGAACTGATTTTGGTATTTCATAATGAAGACAGGAGAAATTTAAATTTTCCTCATGAAATTTAATCGCCCAGCTTTGTGCTTCATGGGCAAATCAGATAATGTGACATTTTTGAAAGAAGATCTCACTTCTCAGCTTGTTGAGGTTCCGAAGATCCCAAGATTTAAATATCTATTTTGACAGAGACGTGTGTTCCTGAGAGTTGTATTGAGTTATTTGGAACTGATGTATTTCTGCTGATGACCCTGAGGACACAGTACTGGGACGAAATATCCATTACTTCAACTTTAATGCTCAAATTGATACAAAGCTCCGCTCTTTTTATTTAAAGTTGTTCCCAAAAAAAAAATAATGCAATTGCGTTTCATGATTTTCTTTTTTTTTTTCTTTTTAAATTCAATCGTAAATTCCCAACTTGTGACTTTTGTAAAACTGATCCGGAAACCATTAGGTTATCCTACCAATTATCGGACACTTAAGAAGGACTTTCGCTAAATATTTCAAAAATAATTCCGATATTTACCATTAACCCACCAACCACCATCCACGTAATGACCGTGCCCAACTTTACTTGTGGCATTGAATGGTGTTTGGCATACGATTCATTTATCACCATCGGCGAACAATGACATCGAAGCACTTTGCCAGTTTTCGGACACCTTTGCCAGTTTTCGGACATTACCTTGCCAGTTTTCGGAAACTTCAGAAAAAAGCGCTGAACGTCCGTTCTTTTGTTGAACAATTATAAAGTGTTAGTAATTTTTGTAGTCTTCTAACATCTTTGGTATTAATTTGTGTGAACTTGTTGTTTTATTTATTAACAACACTGTCGCATGTAACCAGATGTACCGTACAGTCGGTGACCCATGTGGTCCAGTTCAATGGCCGCGGCGCATGCGTGATGTACTATACGGCATTCTGCCTGCAGCAGTGCTTGTCATAGAAAATGTGGAAAATACGATAAGACCGAGGATGTTGAACGACGACATGGCCCATTACGATGACTAAGAACGACCATTAACGATGACAATGACGATGGCGACGACGCATCGATTATTATTATTATTATTTTTTATAATTATTAGTCTATTATTATTATTATTTGGTCGACCCACATTTGGAGATGGTTTTTTGTCCATAGCCAGCTGAAATGTTTTATTTTTATAGCTCTATATAGTATCATTTATCAAAGAAAACTTTTCCCGGGCCCTGCATGAAAAATTGAACTTCTATATACCAAAGATCTAAATTTCCCAGGCACTGATCATTGATAAGGGGTTCCTCCGTGACCAAGTATAACCGAAAGCACACTAAACAGTATTTTCGAAGCTGGCTTTGCAACCCGGTTAATAGATGCACCCTATAAACAAGTTCCTATACCTGTAACTATTTCTATTACACCTACGTAAGCGTTATTCTAAAGGTTCGCTAATCCGAACATTTTGTTTCTTTAATACCGTGTTTGTTATTCCGAATGCTCGTTTATCCGAGTTTGTGTATTCCCAAAGGGTTCATTTATATCCAAAGGTTCGTTGAATCCGAAAATGAAATAAGGTTCGTATGATCCGCAACATGAATAACTTGAGCTAAATTAATCTTATTTTAATTTTCTGATAAACGAACCTTATTTCTTTTTCGAACTAAACGCACCGACATTCAAATTTCCCCGACCCCGTAGGCCTACGGACCTGCACCCGGTACCACCCCGTAAAGTGAATATTTCGAATAACGAACCTTCGAATTAACATTAACGCGTCTTCGGATTAAAAATCCTCGGAAAAATGAACCTTCGCATAAACCCTCGTAATAACGAAAGTTTCGGATAAAGGAACTTTCGAATAGCGATTCTTCGGATACCTACACCATCGGATAATGCGTGAACCACATTTCCCCGTAAGCCCCCCCCGTAGGTCCTACGGACCTGCCCCGAACCCCTTAAAGTTAATGGTTCAAGGTGTTTCATAATTAACAATGATTTCAAACAATAAATTACTCTTTAATTATTCGATTCTCAAACCACACACTCCTGTAATGCTCCGACCCGACCCATCTACACACTTTTTTTTTCGAAACCTTGGTGAATTCGGAAACCATTCACGAAATAAAGCACCTGTTTTTCCTTAACACATGAGAAGAATTTTCCAGAAAAGAAGCCCCAATTTTTTCTCGAGCCTAGGTTTTCTCTACCTATTTTTGGAATGCTTACCAAGTGTATTAGATCACCACACACCTGAAGTGAATAATCTCATTGCACATTATGGTGTTCTAACCAGAGTTTTGATCTAATCTTTATTATCGGAGAAATCTCCGACATGCCTTCGTTTGCGACAGAGAGACATTCGAGGGGGCAACTGACGATGAGCTTTGGCGCCCCTGTGGAAAATTGAAATGGCACCCCATTCCACGTCTTCTTGAATGTGCATAACACACATAACATAACAACTATCGGGAGTGCAGCGAGCTGGAATTTTTGAACTTGTGTCGGCAAATGGACAGTTTGTCGGCAACACCCCGCCCCCCCCCTTGAAAATGGTTTGGGAACGCCCTGCCCCGCATGTCATTTCTAACAATTAGTTCAATTTCCCAACAACTAGCTTTATCAATCAACGAGGACGGTTGTCGCGCCCTTTCCTATTTTTTCAGCCCTTTTCCTTTTGTTTTCTGTTTGATAACGCTCCTTATTATTCCCCTTTAAAAACTCCAAATCCCCTTGCTATTCTTTGCGTCCGTTTTCCTTAAACTATTTTTCAACACCTTTTTTCAGTTTTTGAGGCCCTTTATTTCATTTTTCTTAGCTTCTGGCATTCCTTTGCTATTTTGCGCCCCCTTTAATTCTTAACTTTTTCCGTCAAACCTTTGTTCTTTTGGGCTGCCCGCTTTTCTTTTTTTATATCCGTTTTTCTTTTCTTCTCATTTTGCCTGCCTTTATTTTGGTTTGTCTTAGTTCACTTTTCTTTCCATTACCAACCCTTCGTTTCTCGCTATATTTTGCTTTTCTTATCCTTTCTGGCGCCCTTTAACATTTTTATAACGTTCCCTTTCTCATTTTTAATTGCATATTTTCGCCCTAATTTATCTCTTCTTAGCTTTTCCGTATAGATTATTTACTTTTCACTTCGCTTTGTCTATCTCTTTCTCCCCTTTGTCCCCTTCTCGCCCTTTTTATTTTACTTTTTCTTTTCCTTTCCCTCTCCTCTCCTCCCATTCCATCGCTAATTTTTTCCTTCTCTTTTCTTTCCTTCCTCCTTCTTCTTACTTCTTCCCTCTTTCCTTTCGCTTTTCTTGCCTCCTTTTCTTCCTTGGCGCCCCCTTGGGCACCCGGGGGGCAAGCGCCCCCGTAAATGCCCTCCAGGATACCCACTGATACTTCCAATTCACACAGGTATATTTTTTCTAGCCGTTATCATGCCAAAACGGTAAGAAAATGTGCTATTTGCTTTAATGTTTTGGCCATTTTTTGCTGGTCGTTTAATTTTTGCTGCACTTCTTCATTCAATAGTTTCATCCAATTTGCCTTCATCCCTCTACCTTCCGTTTCACCAACCATGCAGACATTTTCAAGGGTGGGGGTAAAAGTCGGGGAAACAATAAGTTACGGCTCCTCACTAAAACACTTTGCAATGTGAACACGGGAGACGGTATAATACTATCAATTTACAAAGAAGCCATTTTTCCCTTCTTTCTTTTTTTTGGCTAACGAACTTTTTGGTTTCTATAAAGAACCCCTGGAAGATTTAAAAGTTTCTGTAGCCAAGAAATGGTTCTTTGGTAGAACCTTAAACTTTTTAAGAACCCTAATACAACCACCCTTCAGAGTTCTTGGTAGAACCGAATAAATTATTTTTATTTGGCGGCCCCACAAAATATTTTAAAAACCACAGTGTCATCCTGCCTTCCATCTTGCTTACCTTTCAAAATATATGTGAACAGAACATTCTTAGGCCTAGTTTAATTTTCAAACCTCTTTCCAATGTCATATGCCCCCAGTATTGAGTGGAATGAGGGGTGAGGCGCTTTTTTTCGGTTTTTTTTTTTCTTTATCCTCACTGCCAACCGTGTTAGAGATAAACATTTTCTAAACACATTTCTTCCTTCACTTGGTAATGTGAATGCCTTAACGTGTTTTTGTGTGTTATTGCTATTGTTTAGCACTTAAACATTAATGTTTACAATATTTGACATGCATGCATTTTAGCTTTTAAACATGTTTTACAAGGAAGGCAAAGAAAATTGTTCAATTGCTAAACAACAATTTTTTAGAGTGCTTTCTTTTCTTTTCCATTTTTTTTAAGAATTTTCCTCTCTCTCTCTTTCTCTATTTAAATCTTAAAATAGGTCGCACGGATCTGGTGAATCGTGGATCATTATGATTCGAAATGAATTAGGGCTTCCATAATGGTGTCCATGGGGGGGGGGGTATTTTTTGGTAGTTTGAATACTCAAGGATTTAAAAAATTGACTGTCCTTATACTACCCGGGAGACTATAAAACTAGACCAAAATAACCCGTAAGAATTCACGTCTGAGCCCTTACTAATAGCTACTACTTTACAAAATCCAAACCTAACAATAAATACATAAACTAAATATTGGTTATTTTACAACAGAAACAATCATGGTGGGGCTTTTTTCAAATAAATATAGATAAACATAATCAACACAAAATAAATTTTAAAAATACAATATAAAAAAACACAAAAAATAATAAACAAACAAAATAAACAATGTTTTAGTGTTAATTATCTCAACCTAACATACAATAAACTAAATGTATTATAACAAAAACAATCATTGGGCTTTTTACAAATGCATAAATAAAATATTAAAAAAATAATAAACAAGTAAATAAAAATAGAAATAACGTGGATCCACTAACAAGTCTTCCGCCCATCAGGTTGGTTCGTGGATGGGTTTGAGTTGCATGGGTTGTGAGTATTTGGGGTAGTTTTGTAATGGATGAAGCAAGTTCTTTGGGGGTGCAAGTTTTGGTGATTTTTTTTGCTTCTTTTTTATAAATAGTGTTTTACAGATTTTTTTTCAAAATAGGCTTGGTTTACATAAGGTCTTAGAGATCAATAGAAATATATAACCCCAATGTCTTGTGCCAGTAGTTCTTATGGCCAAGTTGATGAATTCTAAGACTATTTGCAGAAGAATGTGTTTAAAGGTCATACCTAGGGGTCAGAAGATTGTCATCTGTGCATACCCTCCAAAAGTCCTGACCCTGTTGTTAAAGTTAGTTTGTTTCCACAGCATTTTATTTGTAGAAGTGTTATAGATTTTGACAAAATGGGTCAAAGGTCAGGCAGAGTTAATTAGAGGTCGATTGACTTATAGTGCATGGGCCGTGGGCCAGTGGGTTTTTCTTTTAGCAAGTTTGGTAGCTATACCAACTTTATTTGGAGAAATGTAATCAAATTTTCCAAAAAATGGGTCAAAAGGTCAGGTAGGGGCTTGGAGGTCCATCGGTGGTATACTCCATGGTATCCCGTCCAGTTCTTTTAGGTTTTTGTGGTCACAACAGCATCAATTTCGCATAGAAGTATACATATAGGTTTTATTTGTTTGAAAGTATGTGATTTTAATCAATGGATCAATTCATTTGAGGTCAAAAGAGCACATGGGGATCACTAGAGGTCAATGTCAAGTGGGTCACTAAATGCCAATCTGTGCATACCCGGATGAGTCCCTGACCAGGCAAGTTCTTTCTGTTAATTGTAGCCTTTTTGTTTCTAAGTGGGTTTTTTGATAGATTTTTACAAAATACATTGCCGTCTTTTGGACGCGAAGTGTCGTCTGCCGGCATGAATTTGGTTTAATGGGGCCAAAGGTCACAATGAGGTCACCATGTCCACCCGAGGTCACCTGAGGTAATTAAGGTCGACTGAGGTCACCTTGGGTCACCCAGGTCACAAAAGGTCACCAAGGTCACAACATGAGGTCATCCATGGTCACATGATGTCACCAAGGTCCCATGAGGTCACCAGCGTCACATGAGGTTCCACCAAGTTCACATGAGGTCACCATGGTCCACATGAGGTCGCCAAGGTCCATGAGGTCACCAAGTTCACATGAGGTCACCAAGGTCACATTAAGGTCACCCGGTCACATGGTCAACCATGGTCACATGAGTCACCAAGGTCACCAGTAGGTCACCCAGGTCAACCCGGGTCACATGAGGTCACCAAGGTCCTAAGGTTCACATGAGGTATTGACGGTCACATGAGGTCAGCAAGGTCCCATGAGGTCAACAAGGTCACATGTCCACCCCGGTCACTGTCACCCAGTCACATGAGTCACCCAGGTCCATGTCCCCATTGTCACATGAGGTCACCTAGGTCACATGAGGTCTCAGGTCACCAAGGATCATGAGGTTCACCCCCACCCCACACAATCCCACCCACCCCTATACACCCTTGCCCCCTCCCCAATACACACCCCTGATACACCCTTCCCCCGATGAACACACCCTTCCCCTCCCAACACAGCCCCTCCCGCTCACCCCCCTCCCTACTCACCCCACCCGACGCACCCAACCCTCCCCCTACCAATAAATCCGCACTCCCCAACACCCTGGCCCCTCCCCAACACCCCCCCCACACCCCCACCCGCCTCCCCAACCCGCCACTCCCTCCCCACATCCCACCCCCTCCCCAACATCCCACCCCCTCCCCAACATCCCACCCCCTCCCCAACAATCCCACTCCCTCCCAACCCGCCCAACCCTTCTCAACACCTACCCCTCCCCAACACCCCTCCCCAACCACCTCCTCCCCTACACCCCTCCCCAACACCCCCGTCCCCACACCCCTCCAAACACCCCCTTCCGCCCACACCCCCTGCCCCAACACCCCCCCCCTCCCCAACACCCCACACCACGCCCCGTTAACATTTTGACCACAGATACACCACAGATACACAGAAAATAGGAAGAATAACAGAATGAGCCCCCCCCCCCCCCATTGCAAACAGACCCGAATGGAAACATGGCCTTGGTGTTGAACGATTTATCCAATCATAGCCTCTTTCGCGCCAAGCCTCCTTATTGTGCATGAACCCGGTTGACCCCTTCGTGGGAGAAATGGCCGATGGTATTTTTATTGGAATGTTTGTTTAATCGTCCTGGGTTGTGCCCGTTTGCCAATCATTTAACGTCTAAAATTTAACAATTTTACGTAGGAATCATTGTGGAATTTACACAAAAGCTGGGGTAAACTAGGTCCCATTCCAACTCCTAAAAAGGTAAACTATTACAGATATTTCTAGGCTCGTTTTTGAAACGTTTTTTGTGCAAAAATTTTTTCCCTTTCAAATTCTTCCGAAAGTGCATCTTTTTTCATTACTTTTTCACTAAAATGACCCTCATAGACCAAGAAAAGATTTTATATTTTAGTGTAAAGATGATATAATTAAGCAGTAGTGATTTAAGTGACGAAAAAACTGCTGATATTCACCACCTCATTCGATGTTTATACGCCGTCCAACGTCTACGGGGTGTGCGCAACCTCGCCGTGTGCGTGAACCCACCCGGCTGGCTGACTGGGCCGAGCTCCATGCACATAGGGCAGGCCTTGCCTTGTCTACCGGTGCAGTGCACACACTACAATGCTATAGTTCAAATTCATAAATGAAGCTCATTATGGCAGCAATCGGATATCCGTCCCAGTGGCGTCACCAGCGGGGGGGGGGGGGTGCGGGGGGAGGGGGCGAGAGCCCCCCCCCAACAAAACCTTGCCCCCCCCCCTTCGCCCCCTTTTTTTTTTTTTAAGTTTTGTACATGGTCTATGGAGAAGAACCCCAAATTTGGCCCCCCCTCAAAAAAGTCTGGCACCCCCTTCAGCCCCCCCCCCCATTTGTAAAAGTCGGTTACGCCACTGTCCTGCGTACCTGACAAATCCGTACTTCATTTCAAAGCTCACACACACAAAACCAGAGGTGGCCTACCTAAAACAATTATGGGTCCACGAAGCTGTACCCAGCATAATCCGATAATGTAATCGTTATTTTGTTGACATTCCAAATTCAACCAGGGAAAAAGATCAACGTAATCTGACTGAGCTTGCGGTATAGTACATCACGGCCGTATCCCGTAACAATTTTCACATTCGTTCATCACACTCGTTTTGGAGCTTCAGCGGTTACGAATATTACCAAAGCCTCGACAGCAGAGGAACATAACAACGGCCACAACGGCCTCCCCATAATGCAATTGGCACACAGCAACCAGCTCTGCTATGTCCGATGACGTATGAGATGGCATAGCATTGTGCCAGATGGCATTGATGGGCAAGAACAAACATTTGGTGCAATCATCCATGGCGGTGCCCTGTGGTGTCACAATTTTGGCTAAGTCAGTGTTGCCAATAAATCAAACCAAAGTTTAAAACGGTTGCTCCGGGCATTCTCCGGGGAACTAAAACAGCCCAATTTATCCGAACTTTGAAGTTCGCCCGTACATCGCAATTAAGCCGAATAGTCAGTCTAATGCGAACAAAGGTAATTTGGGCAACATGGAAAACAATTTCGGCCGGACCGACCTCCAAGCGGACAAGCCACTCAAATTAAATATTCTTCCATCCTCTTTGAGGCGGAAGACTAATAAATAAATCATTACAAACAAATAATGTGCAGTTTAATTATGCTTTAATTATATTTCAGGAATATCGCGCCTCATAAAATACGAACACAACCTTTCCATGGTTTGGCATGCCCCCCCCCACCCGTATTTTAATAGAGGCGTCCGAAAACTGATGGACATGCGCAAAATTCCTTTCCAGTTTTCGGACAGTTCATGCAAGGAGGATTAGAGATTCATGCAGGTCGGCTGCTTCGGTAAGAAAACAGACAAGTGGACCCTGCCGCAAAAAAATTCAAGTTACATGAACCATAAAGGTAAAAATTAAGGATTTTTATGATTGTGCAAAAGGCACGACCTCCCGAAAGTGATCACAAACACGCCGAAAACGCTACCTGATAAAGACACTATCATTGATTTCTAAATCAGCAAATCGAAAAAATCATCAAAATCGAGATTTTTTTCATGCTAAAGTGGGTCAAAAAAAAAACAAAAAAAAAGGGGGGGGGGGGGGGTCATGTGCATCTCGTAACATACCCTGCAAAAGATAAGACACCAAAGCAACCTAATCAGGATACAGGCCCTCCTGAATCGGACACTAACTACTACACTTAATTGAACTCTTGTGCTCGAAAGCGTATCTTGGAACACTTGCCCGTGTCGGCTCTGCCTGTCAATTCTCTCAGGCTGAAAAGGTACCTATCGAGAATTCTGGCTAGATTTCCTTCAAGTTTGAAATGCTCTCTTCGATGCAAATTCAAATATTTTTCAAATCACTGATAGTGTTCTTTAAGTAACCGTGTTTTTTTATTAAAAAGGGGCCGACTCGCCACACTTGTCCTCGCTGTTTCGAAAGACAACAAACTAGACGGCCACAAGGTAGCCATTTAAATTCAGTATATCTTCGTCTTTAATTTGCATGGATTAAAATGGGCATGTCCAAACATGGCCTGGCCCATTGCCCTAATTGGCGCAATTGGCCTGAATAAAATATAAGTTGTTTGTGCCGCAACCTCTGCTTTGGGACTTTCAAGTATTTTGTCAGGATACTCAAGAATTTCCTATTAGAAACATAAACCCTACTATCTTTTCTCTATACAAACTGTGAGATTCTTGAAGGCTTAAAAGCATGAGGCAAGCAACCTGTACCCATTTCCCAAGGTACACTGGTGGTGTTGGTAGGAGCCTGGTTTTCGCGAAGATGAATAGAGTGCATTAAGACTGAGGGTTAAAAGGCCAAGAGACTATAGCAACAATTGTGACTGGAGCTGGGAGGCAAGTGTTTACAACAACTCCTGGCAATAACTTCAGGCGAGTTAAGTAAGGATTCTGTAGCTAGTATAAAAAGGCAAAAGGCATTTTAAATTACATTTTCCGAGAATTCTTCCCCCTTAAAGAGTTAACAGCATTCTGTGACATTTGGACCCAATCTGTTCATGTTAGATGCCCCTTATACATGTAATTTGGGCCTGATGACGGACTAGACCTAGAATAGCGGTTCGGTACCTTGAAACACTTCATGAGACTGGGTCATTGGTTCTTCTAACCAATCTAGCTTACATCACCCAAGAATTGATCATGTAGCGTTCCATAAAGAAAGCACAAAATTTTTAGCCGCTAATAAGGCCTACCAGCTGACCTAAGTCCAGAGATGAATGTATTTTTGCGGAGTTGTTTTGCCAATGAAACACACTTAACTGATTCGCTATAATGATCATAGCTGTGGCAAAATTTTGGTGGATAACTCACAAGTTAACCACCCTAGAAAACATCAGTTTTCCACTTGTTTGGCATAGTTGAATTCAGGGTTTAATTTAAATCATGATCACTTGTCAAGTATTTTAGCTGAGAATGAGTATGTTTTGAAATGGTAACAGTCTGTCACCATCCCCTGGGTCACAGCAAGCTGTCATTTTGTAAAGAGGAATAAAAGAACATCGAATAAAACACCAAAAAAACAAATTTAAAAATTGAGTACAAATATGGCAAGCAGTACGTTTGATTTCAGGCCAAATGGGCCAAAGGCCAGTTTTCATGGGCCAGGTTTTGTACATGCCCGATTAAAATGTACTTAGTGTTGAATTTAGAAATGAAACCACAAATGGCTCAAAACACATAATCTGTCCAGTCCGCAACTGGCGTGGTCGTAATTGGTAGGACTACCCTACTCATATGTTTGTTGTGAATGTGATTATGTTTAAGGCCTATTTGGGTGATCTTGTCAGCATCATTCATGTAAACATGAATTGATTTCCTATTTCAACTACTGTTGATAAGATGTTTGGGGTTTTTAAGGATAACTTTAATCACTTATTTATTTTTTGTGGTGTCAATATTATATTTATGTTTTAAGTTTCACTATAAGACGCCCGCTTTTGCAGCTTGTAAAGCTTTATTAAGGTTTAAAGAGTGGTTGTTCTCGATTTATGTGTTGTGTTCTCTACTTGTATGAGAGCTGGCACTTTCCCATACACCCCGATCAAGTACCGTGGAAAAAACTTGCGGTTGATGGTAGAACGCAATAATGCATGTTGCAAAGCCCCATTCAATACCTGTGCTAATAAGTGGTTAACCACTAAAACGAAACGCGGCGGTTTTTTTGTTATATCTTGGGAATGAAATGGATTCGAGGGCTCAAATTTCAGGACGACAATGAGTGAAATACTACGGCCTTCATCTGATATCAAACTCGATACTACTCAGGGTAAAGCAGGGGGTCCAAAGACTATCGGAACAAACCCCTTTAATAGGAGACCGAATACTCTTTGGTCGTATGAAAAAGGGGGAAACTTTCAAGCCATTTTAGAAAATGGAGGTTCGATTTTGATTCTGCATGTCTTTTTGTTCCAAACAATGGTGCTATTCAACTGGTGTATATCTCACATGTACTACCTGTGTTGTGTCTTTTCTTGGTGTATTTTTTTTGCTGAATCTGTTTTTGTAATTGTAAGTGTTGTTTGTTTTGCTGCTTGTTTGTTATTTTTAAAGAATGTCTTTTTAACTGTTTAAAAAAAAATTTGATCCTCCAATATTTATGTAACATTCGTTTGCGCATGCGTACTGAGTGAAATACCGAATCGATGTCAAAATAGATGGCAGCTTCACAGCCGCTGATCGGTGTATTCGTTCAAAAGCTACAATCTACGATATTGTTATTTAGTTTGGGTAGAAAAGTGAGGTATTCGTAAGGCTGAGAATCGTAAGGCCAATTTTCGGTCAATATTCCGGTGGAGTGTATTCCTAATGTTTTAAACTACAAACTTGGAAGGGGAGAAAATGAGTTTGTCGTGGCGTGTCTTTCCAATTTGAGCCGTTACCGTTTTTATTAATAGGGGAGGCTAAAGGTTTCGTTCATACTATATTGCAACGTTTGTTGCGGTATAAAAGTTTGCAAGTGTTCGAATTAACGTTCTTGTCCAGTTCTGCAATTGCGGTACTAGCACCCGATTAAATTTATTTAACTGCATGCTGCGCAGGTTGCTAACGTTGACTTGATAGTTGAATCGACAAATGTCACCGGTGGCGGCGCACGGTGTAACTTGACACCGGCAATGGGAATATCGCACACCCCAAGCGGCTATTGCATTTTGCTTACCACAGAGAATAACAGCAAGTACAATGAGCCCGACAACGATTAATTTCTTGACACAAATTGTGAGAGAATCACGAGTACGTTTTACATTAACCGTATTAATTGCGCTCATTCTCGAAAGTTTCTTCTTCTGTACTCGTCATCGTGTTTAGTAAATCTTAGATCGGTGTGAATTTCACTAGTTGGTGTCAAAAGTGTCGACTTTGTTTACTTTTGTTGAACATTTGCCCATCGCTCTCGTATCCGTCCCCCTGAGACTGTGCCACGTGCTATAGACGATTTTTGAAGTGATAGCGCCACCGTGAGGCGAATTTCCTCCCCCAAATGCACAAATTTATGCCGTATGACGTATCGGATACGTATGTAATTACATAAATAAAAAATAGCGCCACGTCGGCTCTCGACTTCCGAGGCACATGGCAGTGTAATGCCATACCTGCAAGTATTGAGGCTGGTTCTCTTCCCATTTCACTAAGTTCCCTGGACTCGCGTTTTGAAAATATAATCCTTCAATTATTGACCACGTACTGTCAGCGGGTCAATATGTTATGTGCGATGCCCGAGGGACGGGGGACATAGGCTACTAGAAAGTAGTTCCGGATAGGTAGCCAGGGGGGGTTTGACAACGAAAGACTTGTTATCAGCGGTAGCTGGACAAATTACAAGCTTGTTAATGTATATTATCTATAATGCCTATTTTTCATAAAATTATATATTATATTATATTAGATTACATGTAATCTCTCCGCTCTCCTCTCTCTCTCTCTAATATATATATATATCTATATATTATATAATATATTTTATATTATAAATATATATATCTTATATATATAGGTATATATATATAAATATACATATAATATATATCTATTCTATCTATTTAAAACATCCAAATAAAACTATCTATATCTATAATCTATCTCTATCTCATATCTGCTCTCTCTCCTATCTCATCTCTCTATCTCTCCTCTCTCACTCCGTCCTCCTGCTTAATATCTATATATATATCTATATCATATGTTGTGTCCATACACCTTCCCAACGTTCTCGGTAGGTGGTCTACAACCGATCGAGTGAATTTTGAGAGAGTTAAAAAAATCTCCTCCTGTCACCTTTAATCGGAAGTACAGAGATAAACACAACTGTTTTTGGGAATTCCCCCCACGTCGTCCATTCTGAAATAACTGTGACATGTAATGAATACTTGATTATTGCCAATTCTTAATATACAATTTTAACCATCGCTTTTGGTGTGCCATTGATTAACGTCCAAATAATTTGGAAAGCGGCATCGTGTACACGGCCAACAAGCAGCCGAACGCGATTCTAATGGAAAAAGTGCAATCACGCAGAGAAGACGTCTCTCTCTCTGGTATACGGCGGCCTGCAAGAATTTCTCCACGTTTGTAGTCTAGTGTCACAGGCTGCAATATCATTGAAAAACTGGTACTTTGTGAGCCCTGGTTTTTGAGATCTATAAAGCATTCAGGTCGTTCCGAAAATCAATACCTAACAAAAAACAAATGGATTCTATGGATATGGGATGTTGTTGAAACAGAGGATATTTTGTTTTGTTAAAGCTGTTAAGAGAGCATTCCTTAACTGGGTCTACACCTATGGAACCCATTGAGACAATTTGACGTTCCGGTAGTATGGCTTTTGGCATGAGAACGCCAGACCCGACCCAGACATTTAAGTTCCCACGCTGCGCTGTGGGTGCTAATTTAATATGCACATATCATCAGCACTCGTACTTTCGACCCGCCTTAATATTCTTTGTTACAATGTACAACGCGGTCGATTGTCACGAAAAATATAATCCCACAATATCGATTCCTTTTGACATAATTGCAGTGTTGAGATGAGCCATCCAAAATTAAGTGTGTCATATAAAAAAGCACATAGGCCTACGTCGATAATTTAAAGATAATTGAAATAACCGATATCAACAGAACATTGGTTAATTCCCGGGGTTAAATTTATACTGTCTTCAAAAAACAAGCTACGACAAACACGTGCGGGAGTGATCTTATTTTGGCCAACTAAATAGTGGTGTGAGAATTATTGGTACCCCTCTAGGCCTATCTGAATTGTCTGCCCAGTATAGACTCTTTCTGCTGTAAGTTTACGTTCTGCTATGCAGGTTTTAGTGAAGTATGTGAGTAAGACCAATGCATGAATCGCATGACGCATCTTGTTAATTCTTTAAATTTGGACAGTTGCATGAGCTTGCAGGGTATTTCCCGAAGACTTAGTAACCATGTTTACGACGCCGACTTTTTGGCATTGCACAAGCGGGGGAAATAAAATAAATGAAAGCTTGAAAACCTACTTAAGTTGAGAAATTCAACACGAATGTGGCAAAGTCATCTTGGAATTTTAAACTATTTTGGCGAGTGTGGTTGGGGACAATGAAATCGGGAGTGATATTTCTTAGCATTTTTTCTACGTCCAGCTGCACGCGTTTAGCTCAAAGAAAATGTATTTTATGCATCCAAAACCTCCTGCAAAAGAACGTCCTTGAAGGGCCAGAACGCAACTCATTCGACCAACATGGAATGGGCAGTTATAACTTATAACATACATGTTGTGACTTATAGGACTAATCATCCGATGAAATTAATCACAACTGACCAACTTCAACAGTGCTGTATACCACACCAATGATTGTTTTCGGCGATCGCTGGCCAGCCCAGGCTGGCCAGTACATTGTGATTACTTTTCATCGGGCGCAAGTCTCGGTTTTAAGTGCGGCGCCATAACAGAACGTACTGCGCATGTGCAGGAATTCGCAATCGAAATCATCCGCATTATTACCGTCGAAAATTGTAACCAGCTTTTTACACCGAGGTGATGTCAATCTTCCCAAACTTTGAAGATACCTTATCTCTTGGAATGGAAAATCGTATTGATTTCTATCAACAACAGGATTTAAGGTAGGTTTATGTTCTACCTAATGGGTTATTTTTATTTAATTTGGGAAAAAATATATGTTTTTTTATAGACACCTAACTTTGACTTGTCGTTGTCTCATACAGGAATCTTCTTACCTTCAATCAGCTTTTGAGTCTAGACCATGAGACTCACGTTAAACATGAGAACAAATTCCAAATGGACCAGCCGCTGAAGTTTCAGCATCAATTCAACTTCTAATCTTAACAAATCGTGACAGTCAACTAGTCTAGGCCTAAATTATATGGCCTAGCTCTAGGCTACAGATGCTTACCTGGTGATTCCATAACTTATAAGGTGGCTTCAAATGTAACTTGTAAGCTTCTACTTTCTTGCCAGGAAGGTCATGGGCATACAAAGGGAAGGCCAGGTGGGGAACTTGAGGGGAGGTGAGATACGGAGGAAAAATGGGAGGAATAGAAATGGTTGTCCAGATTCATTTGGACCAATAGTGGTGTGAACAGGAATCAAGGTAGGGGGAAGTATGGCTGATCGTGTAAACAAAAACATCTCACAAAGCTTACAAGTCAATTTAGCCTTACTTATACAGTTTTGGACAGTATCTTGCCGAACCAGGTAATGCAGCATCAGCACCCATCGCCAAATGGTGCTGACAACAAACCTACAAAATTGTAAGCTTGTTTAACTTTTGGTGGAGATCTCACAAATATATGCTCGCTTCATCGTGTCCATATCTCCAATCTGCCGAGTAACCTTTTTTCCTTGGCCAGCCGGCCCCGGGGTACCTTGGCCCATATGCAAATTAGGAGCTTTCCATCTATTAACAATTCTGATTGGACAATTGCGTATAAAGCCCTGCCCTGGGTTCTTTTAACCTGCACTCTCATTGGTTGGCCATCTAAAAATTGATGATGTAAAAAGCCCATGGTCCTTTTCTGGCAGTCTGATTGGTTTCCAAGTATGATGCTAATTTGCATTGGCTTTTTCTGGCATTCTAATTGGTCTCCAGGTATGATGTCATTTGACCATGGTCCTTTTCTGACTTCCTGATTGGTTCCCAATATTTAAAAAACGTAAGCATTTCCTATATGCTAATGAGGTGACAGACTAAGCTTCGCATCCAGCACAGGGCGCACATTACTATTCTTTGTTTACATTTTGTGCCGGCAAAATATTGCCGATAAAAACACAACAGTTGTACAATGAATGTTGTAGATAGAATCTATTTATCACTGTTACATCGCAGAAGTAATAATTTGCTCATATAGTAAAGATGATATGTGGGGAATTAGGTAGTGATTAACAGTTTGTGGTGGAGGAGAAAGGTAAGAAACAAGATTGGTGGTGTGGAAATCTGGAGAAATACAGAATTATACAGATTTCGACAATAACAGAAAAGCCTGCTAAATTCATAAAATTTCATCAAAACAAATAAAAAATGCAGAAAGAGCCGAAATCGGAGAACCACCGAGTCAAATGCTATGATTAGTACACAACTTGAGTTTAAACAAAAATCCTGTAGGTAGGCAGGGGCAACTTCGTTGCAATACCCCCCACCACGAAAAATTATTTCTTCCACGAAATAACCTTAACTGTCAACAGATATTAATTTAAGTTCCAAACATTTACACATAACTTGCCTTAAAGTGCTGGATTCCTATCCCTAAGTGCAGCGAGATTAGAATTTAATGGCTGCAGTTACAACAAGTCGCTTTTGACAAACCCAACAAAAAAAAAAAAAAAAAAACAAAACAAAAAACCAAAAAAAACTGGGTTTTGCAAATAAAAAGGCTAATGGGCCTTTTTTTACCCCAAAAAAAGTGCACCCAACATGCAACTGATGCTTGGCATCTCCAACAAGAAATCTCATTGTAAAATTTCACCATGTACAATAACTACAAGTCTTAAACATTTTACAGCTTACTTTACTCTTCTCAAACCATTAGAGCTGAGATAACTTTTCCATTCTACAGGGGCCTGTGCATGTTCAACAACAAAATTTGTATTACATTTTGAGAAAAACTTGTTTTTCTTTTTGCTAACTGAAACTTTCCCTATTCTTTTTTGTTACAAAATATGATTGCTTCGTCACCATCATAACCAAAAACAAAGTTTACACATCGCATAGACGCATAAACCCCCGCAGCCTGCGCGCAAGTGGTAAGCCCTGATATTAACTAAAACGGGGATCCGTCCGCTCATTACAGTCCACGGTAAGGGTATTTAGGCGGCTGGACTTGTTTCAGTTGGTGACTTATGGGACCCATCTTTTTCACATCATGCGGGGACAATTGAATATTAATTATTCAAGCACAATATACGATGTTGGAATGTCTTGATAAAGGAATTTATTATGGAATAACCAGCATGTTTGAAAAAATAAGATTTGATGACGTCACGCATTGATTGGTTTTTTAATTTTGTTCGGGGGCCCATTCAGTAAAAAGACGACGTATCCCTACATTGGAAAAAACAACCGATTATGTTCATAGTACGACGGTTTTGAATCAGTAGGGAAAAAGGTAATTTGTTACTGTTTAGACATAATAAACCCGGGTCTTTTGAAAAAATAAGAGCACCTGGGCAGAGGGCCATATGTAAAGACCGTATTTAACATAGTACGGATTATATATATCGGTCGCCCCGAGAGCAAAAATGATACCTGAACCTTGCCACGTAACCTGGTACCTGACACGTGACACAAACTATTCATCATCGTTCCGTTATAACTACAATACGGCAAAGCAGCACGCATCGTATCCTACGTTGTCACAGGCGTAATCGATCAAGATGTGGGAATAGTAGTAAAGACTAGTTTCAATGCATTTGAAGGGTAGTAGGACACCTTACGAACCTAAACACCTATAAGTGATATCTATCGCTCTGCTACCAACCTGCTTGAAGCTCAGTCGGTTACAGGCGTCGTGCATGTACTACGAAGGTCGCCGGTTCGAATCCGGCCAAGCGCAAATGGTTTTTTTTTCAAACACTATCGTGCGTGGCCATCTCCAGGAAATGATTAATAAATATTATATTTTCAATGCAGTTCAAGGTCATGGTGTACTTCAATGACGACTTACTCGAACTCGGGGTAAGCTATTTATCTCTGAAATTGGTTTTTCAACCTGTTCCAAATTCAATCAATGCAAAATACTGCTCCTTTAGTGATTAGCCATGAAAACAGTAATAGTAGCAGTGTCATGTCACGCAGAATTTAAACATTAAAGGCTGACTCAGCGAATTCGACTATAATTTGTTGGTGTAATAATAAAAATAGTAAAGTAGAACTAAAGATAGTAATCAAAAATTCACAATTCCCAAAGTTTGAGATGAATCCGACCTTTCGTTTTGATGCGTAAACATTTATGTACAGTATGACGTGCCATAGGATACCGTGTCTAACAAAACTTCGGAACCGGAAATTTTAAACAAAGTCGTGTGTTTTATAGAAGGACCTTTTTTTTTCCGGAATTTTTTTTTTTTCAGCCTATAGCTATTTCACACAGTGACTGTACATGGACAAGCATTATGTATATGCCAAAAAAACACAATTTCTGTTGAAAAGGAGGGCGCCCTCATCTGGAAATTCTCTGAGTTGGTCTTTAACCTTGCATGCAATAACATTTGGGTTCCGAATTTGACACCTCAACTTTGTTTACTCCAGATTTAGGTGATGAATTTCAGCTGTGCTTTTTAATTTGGTTTTGTATTGAATGTACACAAAGCTCCAGAAACTTCCCCTGCCAAAGTAATCTCTATCAAACATAATACCCTTGAACATACGCGCCATGGTTACAGAGCTATGCGCTTTAGCCCATGCGCACCGATAAACTCTAATATCAAATCAGCCTTATTATAATTATTTACACCCCAAAACCATTGCCAATCCTGGATCAAATACCTCAAAAATTCCAATACGGTATTGAATTATGCACCATTCCTCCTTTAATACTCCCATACATTATCAGCAAAACATTTGATGATGGGGACCAAGGGTTATCCATCTACGTAAAGGGTAAACTGGCACTCCCTCCCATGTGTATCCAAACATTAAGTTCCTGACTCTAAATTATTTACTAGTGCACCATAACCTCTATGCTCATTTATACTTGGAATCGTTGAACCGGTTACATCACTGTTTATCTTTTCTGTCCAAACATTTTTTACTGTGTGGCAGTAATTCAAGTTTGAACTTTGATCATATATGCGGACAAATTTAAGCATTTTGTTTCCAACAATGCTTATATGTTCAGACAATGCAAGTGGGGTGTAGTGTGTTCTTTTTTTTTTTTTTTGCGATAACATTTCAATTCACCATTCCTGTGCCGAAGTAAATTTTTCCACCAGCCGAACAAACATCAAGGCTTAGGTTTCGTATCTTGGCATGCTTGTCAAATATACATGTTACATTGCCCAAAAATTATTCTAACGTCACAGATTTGAATTTGCCTGGGCTACTGTTACGCATTATTCCCAAATTGCAACGAAATGCGATTCATCTTGAGTCAAATCTTAGATACACTTTCACTGGTACTCACTGCCAGGTCAAACACAGCACTGTCATGGTTTTACTTTTACTGTGAATTAGTTCTGGTTTCATTTTGCACCTACAGAGAGCCTACGTGTATGCTATAAATCATAGCACATATGACAAAGGATAAATTTGAGGTGAACGTTTTTTAAAATGCCATCCCGGTTTTTCATCCAAAAAATCCAACACAATACTCGCGTTATGTTTGAGGCTAAGTCTTTAAGGAACATGACTGCCGAATTGGTCATACTTCACATGGCAGTCTCAATGTGAACTTTCGCCACTTAGATCATTAGTGTGCCTACCGTCATACTGTAGAGGGACCCGGGGCTGCGCTTTTAACACCTTAATTATATGTCCACAGGCTATCCGAAAATTCCCTACTTTTAGCCTGTAAACAAACACAACTATAGCAACCCCAGAGGTCTCGTGTCCAGAGGGTGGTGGACACTATCAACCACGCGACCGAGCTTATTAATTGTTGATGTGAAGATACACTCCTACCCTAGGGTGTTAACACAATCTACAGGCGTGAACCAATCAAATGTGAATTCAGAGAAATGAGTCAACCCCCCAAATATTTTATTTTAACAAGCGGCCAGAATTTCAAACCCTATGAATTTCAGAATTTGTGGTAGCGTGTCACGGAATATTCAAATCAAACACCTTTTAAATTTTAACCCAAAATTAAAATTTTAATTTCAAAGAGACAAAACAAATACACAGGAAACCTTTCTTTGTTTCAAGCATATATAATCAGTGCAAGAGATTTATTTTATGTCATTCAGAATCAATAAACACACCAAAATAAAAATACTTTTCATACAATTTCAAGTATTTTATACACTTGCTGAATTCAAAATTGTTACGAGTTCCAGGAAAAATATATTGCAACTTTTGTAAATATTTATTTATTATTTATTATTACAATGCGGCAAGGAAGAGATTCCCGAAATATTCAAATGTTCACTTGAGGAAAAAATATGCCTTTGTAATTTCTTGAACAATTAAAACAAATTACGAATCTTTCAACTAAGAAACTCTGCTACTAAATATAAAATTCATACCAATTTAATTTTATTACGCAGAAGCAATCCCAATAATTAATCGTATGCATTCATTGTCAGTTAGCCCAATTTATCTGGCCCAGTTTTTCATGCTTCATGGTAGCAAGAATTAATCTCAGACCCAATATATTGTAGGCTTAGATTTACCTGCTACCACCATTCAGGCACATATTTTTAGCCAGATTTGATTCGGAGGACACCGGTCACTAGAGGGCTCCTCTAGCTCTGAGTCCAACAATGTCCTGACTTTTGGATTCAGGTTATTTGGCATGATTGAGCAGTTATGACTCCTCCGCCGGCTATGATTGGCCTGGCTTGTGGGCTGTGGTCTGCCCTTCTCGGGGCCCACGCCCCGACTGGAGCTATGCTGTCATAAGAAACAACCCCAGAAGTAATATCAAAGACAGATCAATACACCTGCTTAAACGGGTGGGGCTAAAAGTTATGGACGTTTACAAATCCACAGCTCCCATTGGCTGAGTATCCAAATTGGAATATTATGATTAAGTAGTAATCAGTTGATCGCTCAAAAGAAAACAAAGTGTTTCCCTAGATGTGAAAAAATACAAGCTACAGGATTTTAGCAAGTTCTACATCTTTAAAGTTATTCTAAACCTTAACAAATAAAAAACCAAATATTACATTTATTCACCATCTACATCAACTTTACAACATTCACAGGCATTTACTTTCCAAAGAATCCAACATGTACGAAAATATGACAGTTTAGAGAATCCAAAACAATTTCTGAAAACGCTACCCACGATCTTACAAACCTTACAAAATGGTGGCTTTTGGTTAAAATCAAACACTTAAAAATGTTATTTTTCTTCATTATCTGATGGCTCGGAAGTAAAAACTGTTTGATAAATGATTCTCAAGAGATCCTGGAATACAAAGATCTCAACCTTGGCGCTACAAAATATGAGGTAAGCTATAGCGAAACAGGAGAGTAAACTGGCACAAAAAGCTACGTGAATTTGGCAAATACACGTAAACAAATCGGCGAACTACGAAATTGCATGATAGAATTTTGGCTTATTCTTTAAAAATAATCAAACAATCATCGCCGCTTGACATATAACAATTATCTCAACGATCTGAATCGTCCCTAAAAGTTCCACACTGCTGTTCCAACGAGACAATCAAGGTAGTGCAAGGCCTAGCCCTATCTCAGGCTAGCCTAGACTGATTTACTACCGATCCAAAAATGTGTCCCGTACAATACTTAAAACAGTTAACCCTCACATCTCTCAAAATACTCGTATGAAGTTCAAACTCATTTCTTAATTTTCCTGATTTCAGGCATTCCAAATAAATAGCTCGTTTCACTTCAGTTTCCTTACTCTCCTCCTCGTGGCTCATGCAATATTTTGATCAAAACTAAACTCTTCAAAGGCTGACTCCTATTTGTGCTTTTATATTTTAATAGCAGTTTGTTTATTTTTAGAAACAAGCATTTCTTTACAAATACACATCCACGTACCAAGCTTGTGCATACACATCATCCCTTTTATTGCCTGTCTTTTTTTTATATCCTCAAACCAACAATGGCAAATACTTGTAATAATAACACAGTCTGAAGATTTGGTCAATACATTGAACTTTTTAGCCAACCTGAGTTTCTGGTTAAAAAAATGCATAAGTTTGAACAACTTGAAAAGTTTGCTTGTATAATCAGATTAACTATCATAGAATAATAAACAATGCATTTTTGCAATTTACCAAACCCATTTTTTTTTTAAATATGGTACACAACCTTAAATAAAACAAAACCGTGGTAACGCTGAATTCCTCCTGATGACATCATGGGGCTCAGTGTTGATGTCTAGTCAAAGTTCACAAGTCCTTTTCACACAACCATTTTGGTCAAATGCTGTCCTTCATCCTCACTCCTCTTGTGGATCTTCCAGCCAATGGTTGAAATCAGCCAGTGAGCGATTGGTTTAAATCATCCCTTTCACCACTCTCAAACATCGATGCAGTCCAGCCAGGGAAGGGACTGCGTGTTCTTTTTGACTGAACACTGGTGGGGAAATGCTAGCTTTTTGGATGGGAAGTGGGGGTAGTGGAACGTGGCCTTGAATTTAGGAGAGGGCCAGAGGACCAGAATAATAGTGCTAGCATGGACATGGGTATGGAGGGTATTTGGGTATATTTTAAGGGGTTTGACTGTTGTAGAGGCACTGCAGGTTGCACCTAGATTGTAACCTTCAATGACAACCATAAGCGGTAAGGGACTATGGCTATCAACCTAGCCTACCCCCACTGTTTACTATTATGTTAAATATATTATATATAATTACGTAAGAATGGTGAGTGGGAACGAATTGATGTGATTTTTGTTATGAAATAATGTTAGGCGAAAGAATTGATAACAAAGCGTGGGCGTTGCATACTATAGTAAAAGGAACTGCTGTGAATGGGACTCGAACCACAACCTCTCGTTCAGTACAGAGCGCGCTAACCAATTGCGGCCCATCAAAACCTTGAGGGGTTTTTTGTTCGAGTTTATACATCACTAGCGGTTCCACCCCCTCCTTTCGACGTCACTTAGTTGCCGCCCTCACTCAGACGATCATCATTCGTTTTTCGAATGTGATACGGAAACTCAAATGAATTATAATTATAGTAAGAAATGGTGAGTTGACACGAATCATGATGTGATTTTTGTTATGGAAATATGTATATGCATAATAAATGATAACAAGCGGAGGGCGTTGCCTACTCTCGTACAAGGAACTTGCTGTGAATGAGACTCGAACCCACACCCTCTGTCAGTACTAAGCGCGCTAACCAATTGCGCCATCACAACTTGATGGGTTTTTTTGTTCGCGTTCTACCTACTACGTTCCACCGCTTTCGACGTCAGAGTTGCCGCCCTCACCTCAGAAATCATCATTCTTTTTTTTCGAATGTGATACGAACAACTCAAATTAATATATATACTTATGAAATGGTGAGGTGACACGAATCTGATGTGATTTTTGTATGAAAGAATTATAGGCAAGAAATTGATAACAAAGCGGGCGTTGCATACTATCGTAAAAGGTACTTGCTGTGAATGGAACTCCTGAACCCACAACCTCTCTGTCAGACAGAGCGCGCTACCCAATTGCGCCATCACAACTTGATGGTTTTTTTGTTCGAGTTTCAACATCACTAGCTTTCATCCCTGGCTTCGACGTCACGTAGTTGCCGCCCTCACTCAGACGATCATCATTCGTTTTTTTCGATGTGATACGGACACACACTCAAATAATTATATATACGTAGAAAGGTGAGTTGACACGAATCTTGATGTGATTTTTGTTATGGAATAATGTATAGGCGACAGAAATTGTAACCAAGCGGCGTTTGCATACTATCGTAAAAGGAAGCTTGCTGTGATGACTCACGACCCACAACCTCTCTTTCATTACTATAGCGCGCAACCAACTTGCGCCAATCACAATTGATGGGTTTTTTTGAGAGTGATCATCTAACCCTCATGTCCAATCCCGGAATGACTCGATCTTTGCCCATATCGCCACAGTCATCAAGGTATTCCGGATCCCTCGACTCCTGTTTCTGTCACCAAGATCTCTCCGAGTCCCATTCTCCTACAACATCCGCGAACGGTCCGTTCAAACAGTCTGGGAATACAAAATATGCAATCCACATAACATCCTCCATTATCATCCTTAAGCCTCTCATAGCTCATCAACACTTAGTCCGGACTTTACCGAAGTGACATCCCAGACTCATTCCATACAACAATACATCACAACACATAAAAGAGTTAGCTTTAACAACAAATCAGTATACTGGGTTCTCAGTGAGATTGATCAAATGCATTCATGTTCATGCCCTTCTGTTACCTGTCGACGGACAAAATCTTTATCTGACTTATACGCAAATCTCCCTATTATTTTTTTTATCATTAAAAACCTATGTCTACCAACTACATGCATAGTACCATCACACAAACTGATGGATAATGCCATGGCCCCGAACAAATTACTACGCATAAGCATTTTACAGAGAGGAAGTGAGGCAAAGTGATATAGTTGCACCTTTGATGTCACAGGACT
>JAMKCH010020155.1:0-40903 GCA_023653785.1 Ophioderma brevispina | reverse complement strand
TATAGAGGGACTGTAACAAATAAAAATAAAGCGCAATGCTTTGATGAATTACTAGTTCCAACTCTGGCTCCAACTTCTGTCCTTTAAATATGAAGTTTAATAATCATGGCATTGTTTATATATCGTCACCCGCATGACTTACTGTCATATTTCACATTTTTGAGATTTTAGCAAAATTTGGCATAATTAGAAGGTTTAGGTTGATTATGCTTTATACAATGCATAAAAGTATTCCTATCATTTTACTAGTGGATACTACATCACACGACATAAAATTTTCATAGTAGTTCCTTTATATTTTACGGCAGGGAAAAAAGTTGCTATAAAAAGTGAATAATTCCCTGTGATGATGTCATGCCATGGCAAACCTTTTTGGCCCCCCACTTAGAGCAGGAACAGAATATCATAGGGGCCTTATTTAAGGAATTTGTTTACCACCCACTACAGAAAAAGTTTCACACATTTGGTTGGAAGTATGGACCTTTTACATCAATGCTAGGTAGTTAAGACTTTCAAATTGTGGTATCACTTTTTCAATAGGGGCCAATTTAAGTTTACACAGGGGTCAAACTTTTCAAATGCCCCAGTCATGTTGAAACCGTAATGCCATATTGTCCATCTAATCATAAGGCTTCAAAAAAGGTATACTTTACACTACGAGCATTGGTTTTGGAGTGATTAGGGTAATGTTAAAAGGTCAATCTCAATTTGGCCACAGGGGTCAACATTAAAAGTTAATCTGATTATATTGTTTTAATACTTGCAATTATGCTTGAGGTAAGAGGACTCCAAAATAGAGTTTTTTATTGGTGTTAAATATTACTACCGAGATATAGGTCCAAAGAGGTCAACACCAATTGGTATTAATGTTGCCCTATTTACCTATTTTGTGCATAACATGATAACTATTGCATGGCAGATGCTACAAACGAATTCCTTATTCGACACATTAAGCTAGATGAACAACTTTCATATTTACCAAAATTGAAGCAACTTCTGATTTTGACCCCTGTACAAATAGAAATTGACCCTTTTAACCATTTTAGCCATTTTTACCCTATGAAGTTAGCAGCTATTTGTGTAGCTTTTGTGAAACATCAAATCAGTTCCTACTATGTGCTCCATAAACCATTTGTTTTACTTTACTCTTTGCAGTGAATCTAAAAGGAAAAAAGAGAAAGGGGGTAAGTACAAGTGTTTAAGCTATTTCTTTGCTGTTCTGTAGTCATCATAGGACACACTGCTTTTGAAAGGGTATTGATTACAAAAGTATCACATAAAATTAGCCCCCACCCCAACAAGTGTTTGCCTCAGAGGCATTTGTCCAAAAAAGCTATGCATTATTCTTAGTCAAAAAGGCTGTGTGCTTCATTCTTTTCGAATTGCATTTTTAGCCACTTTTTTTGGGGGGGGAGGGGGCTACTCTGCAGACACTTTTTCTTCTAGTAATTTCAAAGAAGTTCAAAGTTGACCAATTGTGTAGTGCTATTTGACCAACCCTGATTTCATATATCTATCCAGGGTGGTGCCAATTTCTGAGACAAACCATTCATGGTTTTGGGTAGTCACTGAGCCAAACCTTTTTTCTTATTTTAAAATATGGCTTGTGAATATTTTGGAACAAGTGCTTAATGTATAATTTCAAAGTAATGAAAGGGATTTGATTGTATTTTGGTACTATTTTTTGACATATCCCTTTATAACTTAATAATTTATTCCTCTTCTTTTTACACTCTTATGTTGGTATTATTTTTAAACTCCCTTTTTGTGTCTTCTGCAAGAATTGCAGAAGGTACATGTATAGGGATTACCAGTCTCTCTCGGCACTCGCACTAGTAACACATGTCCGTTACTGGTCACCGTAACAGTCACATAACCGTCGTTGTCGGCGCTGCAGCACTCAGGTCACACTTCCGTTTTTTCGTATCGCGGGTCAAAGTTAATGTCACTCGGACATGTAACAAACAAAGTTTTGTTACCCAACCAAGTGACATATCACCAGCGTTACCAGCACAGGTAATCCATTTTGGTGTTACTTACCTAAGTGACATTCATAATTTGTCAGTCCAGACCCCTCGCTTTAAACCCGGCGTCGATGGCTAAAAATGGTCCGTTGGGAAGAAAGAAAGACGTTCACAGTGTAGTTTAGACATTATTTTACACTAAAAAATTGTTGCATATCGCGCGATTTGAAGCAAACGATGATCGTAAGCCTTTAAAGTTGCCTCACTTTACCACACAAAAGTCCGATATTTTGCAGCGTCGCACAGCTGATTCCGATTGTAATCGGCCATCTTTGATTTCTCTTTGCTCTAAATGCATGCCGGTAAGGGAGTACTAGTCTCTTACACATAATAAACTGCGAAAAACAGTATTATTTTCCTGTTATAATGCGATATCGTGGAATACTGCAGCGGTTAGCGATGACGTCATATCTTACCGATGTGTTACGGTGACCAGTAACGGACATGTGTTACTAGTGCGAGTGCCGAGAGAGACTGATTACTCTGGTCGTATGTCGTGTGCATCTTTGTATCTGTGTGTGTCTGTGGACAAAATGTTAACCCTTAATATATTGCATGCCGTATAAGTTCCATAAGGCCTATGATGATGTAACTTGGTGGAAAGGAGGGGGCGGGGTGGGGTGACATGTTGGTGACCTCATGTGACCTTGGTGACCTTGGTGACCTCATGTGACCTTTGGCCGGTCAAAATGTTAACCCTTAATATATTGCATGCCGTATGAGTTCTGTAAGGGGTACGATGATGTAACTTGGTGGAAAGGAGGGGGCTGGGTGGGGTGACATGTTGGTGACCTCATGTGACCTTGGTGACCTTGTGTGACCTTTGACCCATTCACAAATTGCGACGGCAGACGACACTCGCAGTTCCCGGACCGCGGTGTATTTTATTTTTAGTTTTCATCCCCCTTGCATGACAGTGCATGTACTACGGTTTGGTCATATGTTAATTGTTAAATTTTACAAAAGGTTTTGGTTTAGAGCGTTTTCTTGATAAAAAGTAATTTTATTACATTTAGAGACCAAACCCTCAGAGGTTTACACAACAGTGATTAACCACTCTTCTAGGGGTACCCTTGAAACTGCCGGCTGGGACAAATGGGGTACCACCCTCTCTTCTCGAAATGGACGTGATATACATTACAGGACTAGGTATATCTGGGTTTCATGGGACGGATGCGCTGCATGCCCCCTCCAAAGACGGGTTATTCTCATTGTTTGCTAAGTCCAAATGGACAGCGGGGAAGAGAGCTCTACTTTCTTGTTCATCTGCTAGAGGGCACATAGGGATTGCCTGGGTTGCTTGTCTGTCTCTGGTCAAAAATGTGGAACCAAAGTTAACCCTAAACATTGCCTTGTTTCTACATACATAACACATTTTCATGTACACTTGCATGTATTGGTCCTTTGGGTAGTGCATCACAGTTACACCTCTCATGAGTGGGATCAAAATCATCTACAGGTCATTGGAAGGTCTCAGTCCAAAATGGTCAGGGAAGATCAAATTGCTTGGTGTATCTACATATTTATCAATCAATTTCCACGACACTTGGAACAATGGTCCTTGGTGTATACCACATGTTAGTGATCTCAGTGGGGACCTAGGTGACCGCATGTGACCATTGTGGGCGCTCCAAAAAAGGTCAGAATTATAAGAATTGCTGGTGTATCCACATATATCAATCCATTTTTGTGTCGCCTGAACGAATGTCATGGAGGCACATACTAGTCCAAATTTCTGTGTGTGTGTCCGTCCGTAGGACTCGGTTAAACCCTTTTTTAAAAATGTAGAGCTGGAGGCTAAACGCATCCCTGATTTACTTCAAACTTGATTGGGTATAGAGTGGAGGTGCCGGCCAATATTATGTGTAGCTTTTGCTGCATTATGTGCATATTCATGAATTTTAATTAGTTATTTATATTTTAGACATCTCGGGTTAAACTTTTTTAAAATGCTCTGGAGGCAAACGGCTATCCCGATTTACTTCAACTTGATTAGGATGATAGAGTGAGGTGCCGCAATATTATGTGTAGGCTTTTGGCCTGCTGATTTGCATATTCATGAATTTTAATTAGCTTATTTGCATATTTTTCAGACCATTTCGTTAACCTTTTTTGAATGCTCTGCTGGCTAAACGCTTAATCCCAATTTACTTCACACTTGGTAGGGTGATTAAGTGAGGTGCCGCAATATTATGGTAGCTTTTGGATGTATTGGCATCATCATGAAATATTAATTAGCTATTTTGGCCGGTCAAATGAACAACCCTTTCCTGCACGGCTTGTGTGCAAGTATCTGGAGTTCCAAAGGCATATAATAATGTAACTTGGTGGAAGGAAGCGGGTTAAAGGAGTTCTTGACCTGTTTGTGTTGGGGATATTTCGGGCGAATTACATATGCCAAATGAGCTAATTGATATGCAAAAATCAGCATAATCGCTATATTTTTGAAACGGTAAAGGGTATATGCAACTTCTTCACTGACACGAAAACCACTATGGTGCGTATCTTCTTTGCCATTGAAAAGTTCCTGATACATGCATGCAAATGGCTAATTAAATAGACATAATGGCGCTATCGCTAAAATGGTACATCGGATATGCAAAATTCCTTGGCTACTGAAAAACGACTATACCAACAGAGTGGAAAGAAGGGAGGCGGGAAGAGGGGGGGGGGGGGAGGGGCAGGGGGAGGGGAAGTGGCGAGGTGGGGTGATGTAGGAGGGGGGGGGGGGTGTTTTGTGTTCAGGAGGGGTCGGGGTGGTGTGCATCTGGTGGGGTCAGGGTGGTGGCGTCGGGGAAGGGTGGAGTTGTCGGCAAGGGAGGGGTAACCTCGGGAACCCATTGGTGACCTGGTGTGACCCTGGTGACCTTCTTGTGACCTTGGTGAACTTCATGTGACCTTGGTGACGCATGGGACCTTGTGACCCCATGCGACCTTGGTGACCTCATGTCCACCTTTAGCCCATTCACAAATGGTGTGCCGGTGAGTAAGTGTCGGGGTGGGATGCAAGGGAGGGGGTGGGTGTGGTCAGGGAGGAGGTGGGGTGTGTCGGGGGAAGGGTGAAGGGTGGGGTGCGTTGGGGGCAGGGTGCGTTGGGGCAGGTGCAGGTGGAGGGGCAGGCGGGGTGGGGTGACCTTGGTGACCTTTGTGACTTTGGTGACTTTGTGACCCCCATGTGACCTTGTGACCCCGTGTGACCTTGTGTGAACCCCATGTGACCTTGGTGACCCAATGTGACCTTGGTGACCCATGGGACCTTGGTGGAACCCCATGTGACCGTGATGACCCCATGTTGACCTGGTAACCCCATGTGACCTTGGTGACCCCATGTTGACCTCGTGACCTCGGGCCCATGTCACCTTTGTGATCCCATGGGACCTTTGTGACCCATGTGACCTTGTGACCCATGTCAGCTTGGTGACATCAGGTCACCTTGGTGACCTCATGTCACCTTTGACCCATTCACAAAACGCGATGGGCAGCCGGACACTAGCGGTCCAACGGCCGTGATGCAATTTTTCATACATTTCGGTTACACTTTTTTAAAAATGCTCTGCTGGCTAACACACTATGCCCAATTTACTTAAAACTCAGTAATTTGCATAACACTGTTCTCCAGTGCATTTGTTCTATTTCTAATCATCATTTGCCACACTTCATATAAAGCAAGTGATCGCGCAACCAGGCGGGACACTTGTGGTTCGAGAACCGCCTTGTCATTAACACTTTAGTGAATTGGTCCTGAGTATGTCCCTCCATGTTTGGTGGAACTTCATCTGACCTTGTCCCCATCACAAAAACCGTGACGGGCAGATGACACATGATTGGTTGAAACACTGTATTTTTGTCCATGTCGAATGAAGTTGGCAGGGACTATAAAAAGGGCCTCTGTCCGTCCGTGTGTCCGTGGAAAATGTTAACCTGGAATGTCTGTGACGAAAATGTTTACCCTGGGAACATTAGGCCATATCTTTTGTTCTAGATGAGCTAGGATAGTATAAACTTGTGGTATCTTGTAGGAGAGAAAGGCCCCTACTAACCATGTTTCATTCATTCCCCCCGGTCCTCCCATGGGTCTATCAGAGGGTAGGGAAAAAGAAGAAGATATGCATAAGCAAGGTAACATTGGACCATATCTTTTTCTAGATGGCGGAGTGCCAATGAGTATATTATATGAGGGCACAAGCCCCTACTAAACCAGTATCCAATCTACCCGGGGCCGCCCCTGGGTTCGTCAGTGGGTCGGGAATAAAAAAAGTTCAATATTGACACAAAAAAGTCACCATTTGGCCCGTATTTGTTGGTCGCCTGGCAGGAAGGACTAACAGGATCCACTTTGTCCCTGTGTTGAGGTCCGGTGATGTCGTTTTGTTGTGAAAAGGGTTAACATTTGCCTGTAATATCCCCATAATCCGATGGATAAACAAAACTGCATCACAGGTGCACATGGGATTGCCCCCCATTTTGGGTCCAAAGGTACATATTAAGATGAACGGTCATGTGAGGTCAAGTTAAGATGAGGCTGAAAATGTAAATGACCTCAATGAAAAAGTGAATTCAATGGAAACCCAAACTAGAGGGAGAACGTACCATGAAGACTATACATATATACTCTAGTTAAATAATTATTGACCCACCATATCCAGTTGTTTTCTCACTTTTATGGAGATTACATGCAAGCCCTCATTTTAATCAACCAAATGTGTATATTACCCTGCAATCCTGAGGTAAGAGGTCACATATCAAGGTCAAAGGCAATGTGAGGCCTATCATTCACAAACAGCGACGGCCGGCGACACCAGGCGGTCCGAGGACAATGTAGTTTTGTTTCTAGATGAGCTTATGAGTAGTCAAATTTGAATATCTGTAGAGGGAACAATCTCTATACCATGTCGGCAGACCCAGGGTCATCCCTGGGTCTGACAGGGGGGGGGGAAATGCCCAAAAGTCAATATTTACAAGTCAACATGTGGCCATCTTGGTGGTGTGGTTAAATGCAAACCCTCATATGTTATGAGGTCAAAGCACATATCAAGGTCAAGGTCATAGGAGTCAAGTTGTAAAATGGCTGAAAATGAAAATTACCTCATTTGAAAAGTTGAAGTTCAATTGGAATCAACTTGGTTTATGGAGTTAAATGCAAACCCTCATTGTTATGAGGTCAAGGTAGGATCAGGTCAAAGGTCGTTTCGGCCTTCTTCACAAAACCGCGCTGGCAGGTGACACAGCGGTACGAGGGACCGATGTATTTTGTTGAGTATGATGAAGTTATCCGTGAGTAGTTTAGAGTTATTTTTTATTTTGTACGCCTGAGTCATCGATTAGTTGTTTTTTAGTGATTTAGCAAATATGGTGAGTTCACGATGAATTGTTTGGGGAATTTTTTTTGGTGAATTTATGGATGGAGGTCATCAATGAGTTACTGTTTGTAAGTTATTCTTGGTGCAGATGGAGAATTGCATGGCCGATGCTCGCTTTAGGGAGTTATGGATTTAGGCTAAAATGGTGAAAACTTATTTGGTGTATGGAAGGGACCATTGCATGGTTTGGTCTTATGGGTGGGGTGGTCTAGTGTCCAGGTTTAAAAGGAGTGTTGCGCCACAATAAAGGGGGGTGGTATGGTGTAGTTGAACTTTTCACTTCAAATGTGATTTCCATTCGTCGGGGAAATATACGCGATGGACAGATTTACGGCATCGGACTAATACAAGGTCACTTGTTAATCAAAGTCTTTGTACAAATCACATTCAGATTATACCTGATTAAACTGGATGGCCCTTGGGGTTTTGAAACTGGAGACCGTTAGCACCAAAGGACACTTGAAAGGAGAAATCTTATCATTGAAAGCATAAAAAAAACAGTTATTTGTACTAACATTTCATATTATAACATCAAATGTGGATTTATTTCAGAACATAGAGCAGATTTCGCGAGCCCATTCAGTCGGAGCAGTAAACGGGAATTGCCGACCCAAAAAACAGCAGAAGAAAGAGGTAGATTCATTGCTGGAGACATTGTAGTGTGTTTGAGAAAGGCGAGACAGGTATTTGCTGCATCACAGGACTAAACTTGTTGATTGGTCTCAAATTTAATAGGAGATGTCAAAGGGGCATTTTGTGATCCTAGGCATCATTTATATGAGTATGATTCACTAGAATCATCAAGAAAAGTTATTTCCAAAATCAGTTGATTTTGATGATGTGTTTTATGTTATGAGTGAATTAGCTTACCCCGCCTGCCCCATTTTAAGACCACGTGTGAATTCGGTCTGAAAAGGATTCCAAATTGTGACCCAGCACCAGTAAATGACGCTCTTTGAGGTGAAATTCAAAATTAGATTTATATTACCATCGTAGGTTGTGTATTATGTATGCTTCAAGGATTAGATGGACCTTAATCCCTCAGAGGGTAGTAGGTATGAAGTTATCGGTAGGTCAAAGATCGTGCCATTACTATATAATAAAAATAAAATAAGGAGGATAGGCTGTTGAAGTTGAAGAACTCCTAAATTTGATACACATGATAAATGAAATAAAGTGAACTCAGAACACATGTTACATCAATATTTTTACAATAAACATACAGCACTTGAAAGAGGAATATATAATTAGCAGTTTCAACAGAAAAAGAAAAAATAATTTTTTTCAAACCATTCTGGACTATTTTTGCTATATAACAATATCAATGTTACCGCAAAGAGCCTTACTTCTAGAGTTGATCGAAATTGCAACCATAAGATTAGGCACGCATACCACACTTAAGCCAATGGTTCAAACTCTATAACAAATCTCTATTGCTTTGAGCTTATATCGGGGAGATAGGCTGTGGATCAAAGAATGCTACCTTTAAAGGAGGAGAATTAGAAATAGACATGGTGGGGGGGTGGGGGTGGACTGACCTAGACTGGAGGACAGGTATGTGCAGTGGTTAAGACCCCCATTGCCCACCTCTTATATAGTTCAAGGTAAGTTTCAGTTCTTGTCATAAAAAATCAAAATTTTTGATTTTTTTTTTTTTTTTTAATTTTTTAGGTTTTTTCTTTTTTTAAAATTTGGAAAATTTGCTAGTTCCTCAGCTCCAGAACCCTCTTAATTCGTCCCAAAATTTAGTTCCCAAGTCCATAAAATTGGTACAATAATAATCCTGAACCATGGTCTTGAGAGTACATTATGTGTACAATGCCCAGATAACAACAAGTGTTGATTTAAAACCTGTTTCGTAAGTTTGAAGTTTTATCTTGGTGCAATGGGGCAGTAGTTAAAAGAGTGTAGGTGTCTATTTGATTGAAAAACTACTCCACAAGTTCATTTTGCAACAGACATAACAAGGAATTGTAATTCTTTGGAAATCCTTGTGTCAACGTAGTTGATCATCCATTATGTATAGGATAGACAGGCGCGGATCCAGGGAGGGGAAGAGGGGGCACCGCATCCCGGTAATCTCAAAATCAGCCCATTTTGGACGCTTTTGGACAAGTTTCAGTCTTTCAGCCCACGGTATTTTGAAGTTTTCAAATCCTGGATCCGCACACTAGATAGGCATGAGTGAGTGCTCGGGGATTATTGCAGGCGGGGACGCATTAATACAATTAACATATGCACTGTGAGACAGCGCTTTAGCGCGCGTGCTCACAGGTTGGCCAATTGCCTATCCATATATTACTTTATTAAGCGTCCAAGCATGCAAGTATATCCCGATGCACTCCATCATGCCGATGTCATAACCACATGATGATTATTTACACACCATCAAAAACATACATACACTATTAATATACATTATTTCGGACAAAATTTTGGTATGCTCTTAAAAATTAAAAACTAGAATATTGTCTTCTACGAACTTTCCACAACACGGGTTGACTAAATAAATGCAGCAAGCCTTTGGGAGAGAAGGTGTGAAAAGATATTACAGTAGTATTGATTGAAATTATGAGTTACCAAGTCAATAATAGGTTAGCTTTTGCCATAATTGCCATGATTACAAGCGCGAAAGTAGCGATTAGTTACGCATTAGTCAATACGTACTTCACCAATCGGATTGGGATGAATAAGCGCATCGATTTACATTGCTGCTAATATTCATTAAAGTTCTTGACGGAGAACTGCACACCGACTAATATATCAAAAAACAAGACGGGGATTCTAGCCTTACCGATCGAAAGCTTATGCAGCCAAAACCCGTGTCAATGATCACGTCATTCTCATTCAACTCACTATAATAAACGTATTGCTGACAAAAAAAGACTGCTACAAGTTCTCATATTTTCCCAGAACCTCATTGACTGAAATATTTAAATTAAAAAAATTACTCAAATAAAGGACCCCACAATATTCAAAGAAGAAGTAATAAGTCAACTCAAACAACAGACTAAGATATCCTCACATGAGTACAGACTTGCACGGTTGGCCCACCTGGAGCGTTGGGCAGTATTTCTACAGATATCGCATTATTCTGTATAGTTCAATCGGCGGTTAACACCAAAGATTTAAAATAGACATTTGTAGCACTAATTCCGTATGTTGCTTGTTTTTAACACAAAAATAAGATTCTATTAAGGTATAGACTCTGTAGTGAGCGTAGATCTGATTCATTCCTCGTTCGTAAAACCACATAACCTGGGAGGTGTGGTATGAACGTTTCTGGCCTTGGAATTATTGCATTACCATGGCAAGTGAATGTTCAAGCGCTTTCACTTCAGGGGGACGTATTGCATGCGTGATGGCATTGCCTATGAAATATAGTAAAATGCACGCTTCAATAGGTGCATAATGCACTGCATGCATATTTAAATTGAGGTAAGCGTGCATGCGCGAATATTATTTCACGCAAAAACAAAGAAAACATCGAAAATAATTGCCTCAGTGGTTATGTTTTAATGAACTGAGAAGTTACCACTGTGATGGGTGGGCTTTCATCCAATCAAAAGTTTTGTTGCTAGCTGCTTAGGAAATGAAATTCCTAGTAGGCAATACCTGTCCTTAGCAGGCCCAGGAAATGCAATAGAATGATGTGGTTTGTGTCAAGCTCCAAGGAGGGACCAGGAATAGCATTCATATTCGGGTGGTGATGACTCATTAGTGAAACTATTGATTTTCAGAGAGTAATAGAAAATTCTAGGTGAATGAGTCATGACACTGACTGAAAAGCAATCTTTCACTAATGATGTCTTGGTAGTGATTTTTTTTCTAGCTCAGAGTGATGTGATTCAAAACTCTTCTGTTTGCCCTAGTTCTGACGGAGAATATGCAACACCGGACTCACTATACTCCAAAAGCAAGTACAAAGGGGACTTCTAGAATACCGGACGAAAGACTACTGCAGCCAAACCCGTGTCAATCACGTATTCTCATCCAACTCATATAAAATTATTGCCTGCAAAAAAGACGCTACACGTTTCTATTTTCCCATGAAACCATCATTGATGGAATATTTACTCTATTCAACTAATCAAATAAAGGACCCCGAAATCTTCAAAGAAGCAGTAATAAAGGAACTCAAACACAAGACTAAGATATCATCGAGTATGATCCTGCACGGTTGGCCCCCACCGGGAGCGTTGTTGCAGTATTTCTACAGATATCGCATTATTTGTATAGGTCAAATCGGGGTTATTAACACCCACAGATTTTAAAATAGACAATTGTAGCACCTACTGCGTATAGTTGCTGTTTTTAACACCATAGAAATTAAGAGTTCTAATTTTAAGGTATAGGACTCGTAGTGAGTTGTCAATCTGAGCTTGTCCCCGTTCGTAAGCCACATCACCGGGAGGTTGTGGTATATGACGTTTCTGGCCTTGGTATTAGTGCATTACATGGCAAGTGAACTGTTCAAGCGCTTGTCACTTGTCAGGGGGAAAGTTTGCATGCGTGCTGGCATGCATTATTAAATACTTGTTTAATAAATGCCGCTTCAAAATCGTGTCATAATGCGCGCATGCATATTTAAATTTGAGGTAAGCGTGCATTGGCGAATATTAATTTCACGCAAAAAACAAGAAAAAACCACTCGAAAATAATGCTCTAGTGGTTTAGGTGTCAATGAACTGAGAAGTTACCCACTGTGATGGGTGTGGGCTGTCATCCAATCCAAAGTTTTGTTTCAGCTCCTTAGGATGTAAAGAATTTCCTAGTAGGCATATATACCATGTCCTACAGGTCCCGGAAATGCAATAGAATGAGTTGTGGTTTGGGGCAAGTCTACAAGGGGGGACCAGAAAGATTCAATATCTGGGTTGGTGATGACATCATTAGTGAAACTATTGATTTTCAGGCAGAGTATAGAAAATTCTAGGTACTGAGTCATGACACTGACTGAAAATCAATAGTTTCACTAATGATGTCTTTGGTAGTGATATTTTTTTCTAGTCATCGTGATTGTGATCAAAACCTCTTCTGTTTTACCCTAGTTCTACAGATAGCTATCAAAAGTACAGGTGTCCCAAAAAAAGTTGAAGCAAGAAAAATTCTGATTTCTCAATAACTACTGAAGCTGTGAATTCATTTTCATGGAGGATGTTAATTGTACTTCTTCTATAATTGTACAAATCCCAGACAATCCGTCTACGCAAACCAGAGATATAAACGATTATAAAGACTATCTGTTTTTCCTCCATAACACATGGGCAATTACACAGTTAGTGGATTATCGGTACATTAGACGGATTTGTGGCTCAGTAGCGTGTGCCTTTGAGTAAAATAAGATAACCCTCAGAACCTGAAGGTGGATTATGCTACTAAAGTAATTCCAGTGCTGTATCTGAAACGATATTTTACATATATCTACATAATAAGCTTTTAAGCTGACAGCCTGAAAAAACATCATTCTCAATGGGTATCTGTAGAAATATTAATTGTCGGGGTAGTGCTTGTAAATTAGGATTTTAAAAATGCAATGGGTGTTTTGAAATTTTAGTTCAAGTAAATTTTTAAAGCAGCAAATATTTAATAAATGACAGGTGTGATCCTCTATCTTAGTTCAATGAAATGAATGGCAATTCTTCCAATGGTGTTATTTATAAAACCTCCACAAAGACGATAAACGTCAAGAAACCATACAGGTATCTGTTGTGGCATCTAACATTGAGTCCGGTTTAAAAGATGGCAGGACAAAAACATGCCAGTCGAGCAAAGAAACTTTAATGTCACTAGCTATTTTAATGTCTTCTCTTGTTAAACGAAAATGTGACTCTGATATTCAAAACACATGTGCCACTTACAAGTTTAGATATTTACCAAAAAAAAGACATTTATCACGAAAAAACTGCACAGCTAGAGATAACAAAATAGACCTAAAAGTTGTGTGGTCAATAATTATTTAGAATGCGTGTTTATTGCCAATTTGACATTCAATAAATCTAAAACCTAATATGTGTGCATTTGTGGTTCCTCATGTAATATTTAACGGTATGCCATGAACAGCAGGACATTCATGTGTTGTAAATCGCTCACCAGACAGCAGAACGGACGATGATGTGTTAACTGTGTAAATCCATTGGAATGGGTGCAAAAACAGATGACCTTAATAATCCGTCATATCTCAAACTTGTGGGGCGATTGTCATGGGATTACACAATTTTACTACAAAAAGAGGATAATTAATATCCTCCTGAAATGAAAACTCATAGCTTCAGCAGTTTTCGAGAAATCGAGTTTATCTGCTTGCACCACTTTTTGGAACCATGTATGTCTACCCAGGACATGACATTTCAAATTTGGTACAAGAGACAGATCTGTAATATACTTTTTTATGCTGATGGGAATGTACTAAAGTAAAGTATTGTGGGTGGGATATTCGAATAACTGCATATACCCAAGACATTTGGATAACCCAGATATATTGAACCAAAACTGCCAATTTAAAAAAAAAATGATAAAATATGCCACATGTGCAAATGAAAAAATAGTAACTCCACGTTGAATGGAAAAATATATGCAACAAATACATCACTATAGAATTGATGAATATCAAAATGCAATACGATGTTACGGGCGTGCACCAGAATAATTTTATGATAGCGGTATATGACGGACAATACGTCGTTGTGCTTGAAGCAATTTAGGTTTTGCCAATACTCATTAATGGATAATTCATATTAACTAATTCTACCACTTGGGGGGTTGAAATTTGGGGGAATGTGTAGAGTTATTAAAACAAACGTTACATGCAAATTTCTCTTGAAAAGTCCAAAATGTTGGAATACGTCAATATGTGACGCGACCGAAGAATATCTTCATTATATTGTACTTTAGACTTAATTTGGTAGAGACCTTTCATTTCTTACATACTTTCCTGTAAAGAGGACATAATGGCATGAAAAAGAAATTTGACATAAGTGAAAAGGGCCCTTACTGAATCACTTCACAAGTTTGAAAACAATTTGGATGTTACATTCTTAAAAACAGTAAAAACAGGAGGAGGCCAAGGGGGAGGTGGCAGTTGTGGCAATTTCTGGAACAAAGATGCTGACATTTATTGACAGCATTTACCAACTTGAAAAAGGACATGTTGGTCATCAGATCACAGACATGATATGTATAGACCAGTTAACAGCATGTGGTAAACATGTTAGGGCCTGGGATCTTGAAAATAGGTCGGCCGGTCTGACTTTTACACACTGGGGCAATTGTATCTGGTAGAGTTTTGATTATATGGCCAAAACGAATTAGCAGGGACGGACTGAGTTCAAAGCAACAAAAGAAGTGACTAGGATGTTAACTGGTCGATATGTGCATCCCGGCTAAATCATCTTTCACTTGCCAGCTCAATATCTGATAACAGCCTAAAGTATACAATGCCTGCATCCCGGTCTGAAGGCTTTTGATTGTGTCACAAAACATGCTAGATATCGTCAGGATCAACACATATGCCAAAAATGCCACCTCCCCCCTGGAAATCTTCCTGTATTTACTGCTGTTTGGGCAATGCTTCGGTCACGTTGTGGACCAAAAACCGGCGTGGTTTTGATTTTTTACTTCAGGCCCAATGCTGTTTTCAACGTAACCAATAGTTATTACTTCTACATTATTAATAACTCAGTCCAACCTAACCAAAACTAATGGTTTCCCTTTTGGTGATTGTTTATTTTTCATGGTTTCCCCCAAAGTTTGTCACGTGTGTGACCATGGATGGTCACAAACGTTGACCGACTTTATTTGCCCACCATGATAAAGCCAAGCACGTGAAAGTGGATATGGATACATTATTTTTGCTTAGCTTAGACTTCAAGGTTATTCCTATTGTGAAAAAAGGAATAAATTTGTTTACGTTGACAAAACAGCATGGGTTGTGAAAGTAAAAAATCAATGGCCACTTTTACGGATGTAAACATCCAAATGTTTCCAAACTTGTGGGAAGTGATTTCAGTAAGGGTCATATTCATTATGTCAAAGTTGTTCAGGCCATTTATGTCCCTTAAGTATAAACAAAGGCAGTGGTGCATGGTGGTCGGTGGAGCATTGTGCTTATAAATGTTATCAACCCAGCAGATTGGCCGTGGGTAAGAATGCAAATTAATAAATGCTCAACTCTTCTCCCACCCAGGAGTATAAATTGGGCATGGAATTATGCAAAGTAGGTAATTATCTCACTTTGTGGAAGGTGTGGTGCTCCATACAGGAAATATTTTTTTGAGCACGATTTGGTGTATTTCCACATGTGGAAATTCACCCAATTCCTCTTGATTCCACATGGGAAAACCACCGATCCGCTGTATTTCCACCCTTGGGGATATCACCGAAAAATGTGTATTACCACTCCTCTTATTTGGGGAAATGCACATATCCGCTTCCACTTTTACACGTGGAAGATTCACCCATTCGCTTGTATTTCCGCATGTGATATTGCTCTAAATTCGTGTATTGCCACATGTGGATATTCACCGAAAAATAAAAAAATGTGTATTCCGCACGTTGGTATATTCACAATCTCAGGAATTCCACATGCGATATCGCCGAAAAGGTTTGTATTTCCACATGTGGATATTCACAGATCTCCGTGATTTTCCACATGTGGATATTCACGAAAAAATGTGTATCCCGCACATGGTATATTCACACTGTTTGCTAGCGAATTCCACATGTGGATCTATGTCAACGAAAAAAAAAATGGGATTTCCGCAGTGGATATCGCCTAAAATAGTTGTATTTCCACATGTGGAATTCAACGAAAATGTGTATCTCCGCACGTGGTATATTCACAGATCTCCGCGAAATTACACATGTGGAATTCACCGAAAACCGTGATCTCCGCACTTTGGTACATTCACCGATCCCCGTTCTTATCCACATGTGGATATTCAACGAATATAAATGCGTATCTCCGCGTGTTGGTATATTCACCGATTCCCGTTCAATGTATGTTCATATATTTATTCCGTTAGAATAAACCAGTTGATTAAAATGGAAAGTTAGAGTGAAAAAAGTGAGTGTCCGGATGATCCCAAATGGCCAACAAAAAAGTCAAATATCAGGTATTAAAATGAGCAAAGTATACATGTATCAAGAATATCAGAAGTGAAGTAAAGTTTAATCTGCTCATTTTGACTACCTGTACCAAAAATTAAATTCGGAGTGATAAATTAAGATCATGGTGTCGAAGGGACGGGAACTGGGAATAGAGCGAATTGGGCATGGGTTGGTTGAAAGTGCTATCATCCATTGAAAGCGGCATCATTTGGTGGCACGCGCTTAGTGTGCAGCGTGTTTTATGAACAATTGTAAGTGTAGCAGGATATTGATAGCCGTGTTTTTATGGACGTTTGTATGAGTGGAATGGAGGTTTAGGAAATAATTTAGTAAGTGTTGAGCAAGATTCAAATTTTCCCAATTTCCCAGGACAATAATGCGAAAACTGGCTACTTTAGCTTAGATTTGCTCAAAATTTTGTGCTCAGATTAGAAAGAGATGCAGAATGCAATGAAGACAGAGAAAATTATCTTTTTTAACAATTTAAGAACTTGCATCTATTCTGAACTCCAAAAAGATCCTTAATCGAATGTAAATTTCGAAGAAATCGCACCGGTTTGTGACAGGTGTCCGAGGGGAGAGGGTCGGGGGAGGGAGAGGGGGAAGGTGAGACAGAGCTCTTTTATTTGTACTTTGGTGTTTGTATTTGAAGCTGTGTGTAAAAGAAGTCGGAAAAACAAAAAAACAGCAAGTCGTTTATAGTAGGGGCGCATTCTCGGATGGTGACGGTAAGCGTTCACAAAATATTCATAGCTCAAAATTTTCGACCCAAATCGAGTGATTTTTCTGTAGTTAAATCACAACATTATGATCTTTATGATAAAATCAGAAAATGTAAACAATGAAAATGATCATTTTTGTTCCAGGTAGCAGACCTCTAAATGGTTTCCGGTTGAAAAGTGTGGGATTACCTTTCACTGAAAGTAATATGCATGCCACGGTGCCTTTATCATGTATATCTACAAATCCTCGCAAAATCTTGGAACTATTGAGCGGCATTCAGGTTGTACATTTAAATTCCCCTCCTCCCTGTTACAATGTTGTTCAGAGGCCAACGTTGATTTGTTGTGAAGGGGTCTCAACATGTCTGAGGGGGGGGGGGAAGGAGTAAAAACAATGCACAGCTATTGCTTCCCTTGCAGTTTGGAGAATGATTTGTTCATCACAGCAAGTATCATGCTGATTGCATTAAGAATGCGCGGGGTGTTCCAAGTTCTTTTTGCGAGGATTGTAGGTAGTACTTTGATTGAAGAATTAAATTTGGTGTAAAACATGTAGCTGAGCTGAGAGTTGTAGATTACGAATAGATATGAGCAAACTTGAGACACGAAGTGATTTTGATGGAAAAATAGGGCGGTAGGCAAAGCCTCGTCATGGGTTCTGACATATTTGAAGTACGGAACAACATTGCTTAACTTATCGCAAATAGCGAAACATGTGTAATGAACTTGGAAGCCTTTTCGACAAAAATTAAAAATCGCCGGAATAAGATAAATTTTTGATACCAAAATATTGGGGTGGTTCTGTGCTACTTTTCGAGATACGTCCAATAATATTATATAGTCTTTGCATATCAAAATATTTAGAGGTCTGCTTCAGTGTCTTGGTGCACGCATTTTCCACCATTTTGCGATGTGTAATGTTCATCTCTTGTTTCACGTTGCACTGGTGTACAATTGTTAACCTAAAATAGTTCAACAAGAAATGACATGAAAAACGATGCAGGAAAAGGGGAGGAAAAGCTAGAGACAGATAAATCTAAATAAATATTGTAGAGATATTGTAAAATAAGTAGCAGTCATAAGTCTTCGATTTTGTTGATAATAGGTGATTTTTGCAGACGACGGAGGTGTTAAGAGGTCCGATGATTGGTGTATTTCACCTTGTTTCTAATGTCGGTTGCCGTGAATGTATTTTATTTAATTTGCTTTAGGTTGAATCGATTTAAATAAACCGGTAGTGTAACCAAGGTTTTAGGTGGAAGACGTTAGAAACGCGATTTACTTTAATTCGACAATGAAACATTGAACACTGAAAGGCACGAACACTGTATCATGAAACTTTGTTGTGGCCTCTTCAGGATAATCTAAAATAGTTACAAAAATTCAATCAATCAGAGAAAGGGCGCGTTATTAATAATTTCCTGCTTAATTGGCGTGTGTTGATAAATATAGAAACTGCATTAAACGTAGATTTGGCGTTTGTTAAAAAGTAGGAAAGTAATTGGAGAGATCTGTAACTAATAATATACCTAATATACCGGAATCAGGGGGGCACTTGTATGTTCAAAAGTGGATATGCGTAAACAAGAAAAAAGCGTGAAAAGGGTCTCAAGTGCCCATTCCCAGCCCTCACCATGGACAAGAATGTTATAGAGATGATGTATATATCAACATGCAATCTTGTTTTGATCACATAGTGTCCGGGTCTGAGTAGGTCTGTTCTTCGTATGCCCTTGTTTCCTGTATGTTATATGCATCTTAGTACTATTCAATTTATGTGTTCTATGATTATCTAATAACAAATTTTTTTTAACACTTTTGCGGAGTATACAACTATTATTTATTATATCACTGATATTTGATCAAACATACGTGCATCTATCTGTTGTATATCATTTTAAAATGAAAATGTATAATATTAAACTGTATTAATGATATTGTGGATTGTTATTATTAGACTTAAAGAATTAGGCAGTGCATTCTCTCTACATCCATTTGTATCCTGAAACATGTTCACAAAACAGAAGAACTTAAATTTGGTAACAAGACCGAATAGTGGGTGTAGTTTTTAACGCAGAGCGTGAGACTTTGAGACTGTTTGGGGCATGCCAGTTAACCATTCATCATTTACCAGAGCAAATTTGAGTAAAAGTTAATTTTAAAAGATTTTGTAAGGGAAGGGAACCCTATGTGTAAGTGCCCAGACGTGCGCTTTCTTGAAAAAGTAAGATGGTTACCCCATTTGTTATTATTCAGGTATTTGAAGTATGGATTTTTTTACTTATGGCACATTATCGGAAAATTGGAGCAAAACTGTTCGGGTCCTATTTATCTTTTTTTTGTGGATGGGTTTCCGAAATTTACCTATAGTCGTGTGGTAAATCATGTACATTTTGGAGCCAAATTGGTACTTCTTGAAACTAGTTCCTCTCAAAAATGAATATAGTAAGTCACCTTTTTACTTTAGAAGCGTTATAGCCCATTATATCAAAATTTAAAGCAATTTCGTGTATTTTCAATCACTATTGCAACACCGTACGAGAAAATGATTGATGAGATTCCACAGAATAGCCTTAACAGCGCAGTTGCCAATTGACTGAAGCTTAAGTGTAGATATTCACTTTGGAATCAATAGCCATTGGGAATCGCGTGGAATCAATACATGATTGACTTCGCGTGGACTCAATAGATTGATGACGCGCGGTGGAGTCAATAAAACAGTACATTACATGATATACTTCAAAAAGAATATGTAACAATTGAAAACACAAATTTTAATTGTTAACTTAAAATAAATTCACTCCAAACAAGATTGAATATTTCGTTGTTGGTATTATTTTTTTAAGTCAACTAAAACATATATCCAGCCATTGAGGGATTCTGACATTCGTTTGCATGTAGTAAACCTATATAAAAACCATCGAAAACAAACTGCTTACGATTCCGTATGCCGTTAAAATTGCGCTTTCATGTTGAGTTACCAGACTAAGAAACACATCAGTTTGCTTAGCCGTAAGTCTGGTGGACCTCTCATTATTCTTTGAAATAAAATGGAAGGGGGGCGGTGAATAACAAAAATGCGGATATATACATTTTTGGTTGAAATCCATGTGAAAATTCACGGGGATCGGTGTGACTAATCCAAGTTTGTGGAGATACACATTTTTCGGGATATTCGCATGTGGAAAATGCCGGAAGACGTGTGGGTGAATATACCGACATGCGGAGATCATACACATTTTTCGGTGCATATCCACATGTGAAATTCCGGGGATCGGTGGAAAAACCATCATATAAAATGACGTATGTAGCTTTTGGTCGAGTGATATGAAGAATATTAGAAGGAAAGGCTATTTAATTTTTTAATTTATTTTTTTTTTTTACATTTTTTTCACACCATGCGCTTATTCTGAAAGAGGCCAATCGTAGCTAGATCGTTGGAAAAATATTTGAATGACAGGTAAATCGTGAAAACGTGAGCCACTATGAGTTGATTGGCATTGTCATGGCGCCAATTGTATGAAAGATCAGCGAAATATGTGTCTGGGCATGACGAGTCCAGCACATCTTTTTTATTGGAATAGTTGGAGTTCTTGTGTCAATAATGTCAATTAAGGAGAGAAGATGCTAGTGGTGGTTTAAGAAAGACCTATATTGGTCCTGGCATTTAATTGTGTTTAATACAGGAAGTTCGATTTGATTGGCGTTAATCACGAAGGTTCCATTACGCGATTTAACAGTGCTGGCTGATGGACAAAACATTGAGCCCACTTTTTAGAAAAACAATCCAATATGCGGAGAGATACAACTTTTCGGGGGTGGAATTATCCACATGTTGGAAATTATGAGGATCGGGGAAATACCAACGTGCGGAGATGCACACTTTTTGGTGAATTTCACCATTGAAGCCACATAGTATTTTTTCATAAATTCAAAATGCCCATTTTGTATCTAACTAGCTCGTTGTACGTTACATCAACACTTACCGTTCTGTGAAAAACCAGACACTTAGGCATTTTAAATAGACAGTCTTGAAGAGTCATTTACGGATGTTTCAGCCATAGGAAAAGCGGATCCAGAAGACTTTATTAATAAACAAAGCATAAATATCATAATTTCTTGACAAATACGGTTGGTGTTGTGGTTACGTTAAGCCACTTACAGGGTCTTCTTCGTACAATAATGTCCAATAAAACAGATGTAAAAAAATGGACTTTGAGAAAAATAGGGTCCGATTGTTTACATTTTGAAAAAATCGCTGATAATGCCTTTAAGTAGAGATATGAGAATATTAGAATTCAGAGGACTATTGTATTTTCAATTTATATTTTTTCCACACCATTTCGCTTATTCTAAAAGAGGCAAATAGTAGCTAATAGATAGTTGGAAAAATATTTTTATTTTTAATTTACATATGAAAAGGTTTGAGCATGTTGAGTTTGATTGACATTGTATGGTCGCCATTGTATGAAAAAGATCAGGGAAACCGGTTGTCTGGCATGCAGTCAGTACACTTTTGATTGGAATTAGTTGGGTTCTTGTGATCACTCATGTCACTTAAGGGAGAGATGGGCTACTATTGTTGGTTTTTAAGAAAGACCGATATTGAGGCCTGTTTTAATTGTGTTTATTACATGAAGTTCGATTTGATTGGCTATTAATCACGAAGGTTCCATTACGATAATTTTAACAGTGCTGCTGATGGCCAACATGAGTTACTTTTTAGAATATCCACATGTGGACATGAACGGGGATCGGTTGAATTTATTACCAACGTTCGAGAGATACACTTTTCGTGCTGAAAACTTCCACAGTGGAATTCACAGGATCGATGAATATACAACGTGCGGGAAATACACATTTGTGGTGAATATCAACATGTGGAAATTCGCGTAGATCTGTGAATATACAAACGGGCGGAGATACACCATTTTCGGTTGACTATCCACATGTGGAAATTTACGAGTCTGTGGAATGATATACCAACGTGCGGAGAGATACACATTTTTCGGGGAATATCCACATGTGGAAAATCACGGAGATCTGTGAATATGCCAACGTGCGGAGTTACACATTTTTCGGTGTACGATCAATGTGGGAAATACACCATTGTCGCGGGAATATCCACCTGCGGAAATAAAAGCGGACCGGTGAATTTACCAAAATGCGGAGATACACATTTTTCGTGTGAATGTCCCCATAATGTGGAAATACAAGCGGAAACGGTATTTCCACATGTGGAATTCAAGAGGATTGGGAATGTCCCATGTGGAAATACACCAAATCGTGCACAATTTAGACTGCGCCTAAAGTGTATATAAACTGGGAACCTTGCACCAAACATATGAAAGAGATTGACAATTTATTAGTTGTTATGTGGCTTGCTGGACTTGTCAATAGTAAAGTTCACTTTGTGGAAGGTGTGAGGATCCCTTACGAGATATAAACTGGGACACCTAGCCCAAACACATGAAGAAGAATTGAGAATTTATTAGTTCATAGTGGCTGGCGTGTACTGGCAAGCTTGTGGTGTAGGCCAAGTTTATTGAACTCTATGAGCAAGTGTTCTGCATGAGTGAAACCAGGTAGTAGGGTTTGTGTGTGGTGTTCAATGTAGCATTGTGTTTTTTGTGTTGTTAGTTGGATACACTTCATAGGGTACGGGAGAATGACAGAACAAGAATACTGTCGTGAAGTTTCAACTTGTTTAAAAAATAGTGTTATTACCGATATTTCTTGTCGAGGTCACTATTCTAGTAAACCAACTTATTTTTATAACTCTATTGTTTCGGGAGAGAGGAGTGTCAAGTTTGGGCCCCCGGGCCAAATAGGGATGTGCCTACGATAGTCTCGGCTCATATCAATTTTCATGAAAATGGAGATAGCCATACAGAAGATGCTGATTTTGGGTCAAATTTGACAAAAATTACCATTTGTCCTCAAGTTTTTGATGTTTAGAAAATTGTGGCTCAAATTGGGAAACTTTGCTTAGTTGTCCACAAAAAAAATGACAAGGGACACACAAGACCTCATACCAAAATTGCTTGAAAAAAAAGGGTACTCATATACCATTTCATGATTCCAGCACACATGGTTTTTATTAATTGTTCATAGATATCCTTGAGAAAAGCTTATTTAACAAAGTTTGAGTTGATTCCGATCTTGCGTTTTGTTGTTATGAGCAATTGCTTGTTTCCCCACGGTCCCATAAGCCCCTGTGCTGTAATTTCTGTCCATTAAGGACGAAACTACAAAATTGCAAAGATCTTACAGACCGTCCGAGAATTGCAGGTAAGATTCGGTACACATAGATTACTATAACATGGACCTGATTTTCATTGATTTGATATGCATATGGGTGCAGGGATGTGGACAATGGCAAGGTCGTTTTGTATTGTATTTGTGAAAAGCCCAGGTAAAATGGACCATGCTCCAATCAATTTTCGCCGTGAACATAGTACTTGGGTGACCTGCCGACTAACTGCATTTTTTGAATGCATTTTTTTTCTATTTGGAATGCTACCAATGTATTAGATCACACCTGAAGTGAATAAGCCAAATATGCCGTCTTTATGTAAATAAGATGACGATTTAGTAATTTTCGGTTCATTGCACGACATAAAAATCAAACTGGTTTTCTATAGGGGACGATTGCGGGAATAGCAGGCAAAGTCAAAAAACTCAGTTTTGCTGGGTCATTTTGATGTACCTTTTGGCCAATAAACTCTGAAACGTTCTCAATAGGTGGTCTAAACTGATCAAATGTAATTTGAGAAAAAATTGGTATCCTAAAAAAATTCCCCGTCACTGTCCTGATTGTTTTTGGGACCCCCTGATTTACCCAGAAGTAAATATCGATTTGTATCATATTGAAAGGCCATATTTTTTTCATTGTTGTCCTGAAATGAGCCCTCAAATCCACGTCATCATAAGATATAACAAAAAAACTATGTTTTTAGCACAAATATTGAATAGGGCTTTGCACAATATGCATTATTGATTCTACATAAAAACCACAAGTTTGTTTCCCACGGTACTTGACTTGATGGCGGGGTTTTTATGCTGGTTTCTTTTGTACCGGGTTGTCCAATAAACCTCTGAAACGTTCTCAAGAGGTGGTCCTCAACTGATCAAATGTAATTGAGAAAAATTTGTATCCTAAAAAAAAATTTCCGTCCACGTAAAGGTGCTTGTCATGATTGGGACTTTGGGACCCCCTTGATTTACCCAGAAAGAAGTAGTAGATCGATTTTGATCTCAGATGAAGGCCATATTTTTTTCATTGATTGTCCTGAAATTGAAAAAAAACCCTAAAATACACTTCATTCCTAAGATATAAACCAAAACAAAACTATCGTTTTAGCACAATATTGAATGGGCTTTTGCAATATGAATTATGCTCTACCATCAAAAAACAGCAGTTTGTTCCCACGGTATTTGATGGGGGTGGAGTTCAAGTGCCGGGCTCTAATATCAAGAGAGAACCAATAGGAAATTAAAACGCAAGCACCTTAAAAGGAGGCAGCACTGTGTTAATACCAAAATGCAGGTACATAGGAATATTATTTTGGGGTGGGTTGTCCTTATGTTAATTAAGATGCTGGGCGTTGCAAGTTGTTCCGATAGTCCTGTATGTTACCTGCATCCCTGGTTTAGACCCCAGGCTACAACAACGGGATGTGGTATGGATCTTTATGGGGGTATTTCCGGGGGTCGGACCGATCTGCTTGATTTGGGGCATTGGGGATTTCCAAAGGTAATTTACGGATTTATACGTGTAGTAGTAGTAGTAGAACTTATTTAAAACGGTTAACAATACATGGGTGCAATAAGAATATGGTTCTTCCACAGGGTTCCAGGGTAAAATCTAAAATAATAATATTCTAATTTAAATTCGCAATGATACAAATATAATACCCAAAATTTAAACGAAGGGGATTACTAAAAACGAAACCTCCGTTAAGTTTGTGTTTGTAAATGTATTTCTATGGCAGCTCAGTCCCAATGACATTGCAAAATCAACTTTTAATTAGAAAAAATTATGACTTCAAAATCTGTCGGGGTTAGTGATTACCCCATACAAAATACGGGTAATTTCCAAACCAGTAATGTAGATTTACAATATTCGGGACCAGGCCGAGCCTTAATCCAGTCTGTGGTGACCGTTTCGATATGCGTAAGAGCGCCCTCTACCGTTAAGGTATTGGATACGATAGCCTCGGGTTACACCGAAGTTTATGCCGGTCGTTGCTGTTAGGTTTGGCATGTCCTACCCCCCCTGGGTCTTTGCTGTTTTAATTTCCAACAACCTTGAGCAGCTTTCACCCTTGCAATCACTTTCTTTTGTTTCTGTCAGGTCTGGTGGTTTGGTGAGTGTAAAGACTCTCAGGGAGGGCACCCGGGGACCGTCTGGAAACAGGGGGTGACGGCAAAGGATGAAGAAGAACAATGACACACTGCGGTAGGGGGTAAGGTTTTATCAGTATTTATCCTTGTTGTGATCACAGATTACCAGAGGTGTGCTGAAGCTTTAGGAAGTGGTCTTTGCTGCATCATGTCAACGGAGTAGTAAATCCCAAAGTTTTAATTGGATTTGCCCTGTGACCGAGGGTGGCCAGATTCACCTCACACTAACAGCAATCGCCCGCCTTCCACTGTCACCCGATTCATTGCATCTTCCATCCTCAACACAACCCCTCCTATTCTCCTAATCACTTGCTTCTTCAACGTCTTTGGACGTTTTTCCTCAAACCTCCCACTCGAACTCAAAAAGCCCTTCTTAAAACAGGCTCGTCCTCCTCAGCTTATGCCCATACCAACGTACACTATTACCTTCGCCAACCGGTTCACTGCTTCTTCAAACCCAACATCTGCATCAAGTCCATTCCAGTCTTAATCATATCCATCAACTTAACACCAACACATCAATCTATAATTGTCTCTCTTTGTCCTCCTAAGAATCCCATCTCATTTCAACTCAGACTCACCCAGGTTCTTACTCCCATACAGCATCGCTGATCTCACGCAACTCTTGTACACCATACCTTTCATCTTATGGTAATGACCAGAGATGCCAACTCTACCGTTTTCCGCGGAGATCCGGTTTCGTTTGTTCTCCCGTCTCCCGTTTTGCTAGCAAATCTCCCGAATTTTCGTTGTATATTTAATGAAAGAAAAAAAAAAATAAAATACAGAACAATAAAGTTAAGGAAAGTATAAAAAAAATAAAAAAAATAATAAAGATTAAAAGAACATAGATTTGAAAGATTTTTCAATTTATAAAGTCTGTTAAAAATGGTTCCGACATCGTTTTGCTCCCAACTTCTGATGGTTCACTCACATTAATATTGATGTAACCATTTTTAACTGCGCGGTAGCTAAATGTCTTCTGTGATGGGTTATTTTAGTTAACTACTTAAAACTGCAAACGGTGCAAGGGGATATACAAACAACAAATTGCATTGTTAAGCAGTTTTGGTTTGAAGTTTTCAAGCTTTAAAAGTCAGGCCGGGATACTTTTCAGACTTTAAATAAATACTCTATATGGACTTGGTTCCTACTGACCATTCCTTAAAGGGCTGTCGGACAGCAGAGCTTGTCCATTTGTTTGAAAAGTTTGTATTTTAAAGAAGCTCTATCTCATGATGCAGTCCATAGGTATATAGGTAGATTAGTTTTCAAGTTATGAGCTTTTAAGTTAGCCTTTTACCTTTAACCTTTCATGTTCATTTCTTGAGTCAAAAATACTGATTTTTGGTCCTGTTTAATACTGATGAAAGCTGTATTCCAAAAGTGGCGTGCTGTATTTAGGGCTTCCCAAAGTGCTTTAAACAATAGAAATGCAGGGCTTTTGGGGCTTCACCCCCTTGGGATCCGACTGGGGCATTTGCCCTTGGACACCAACGTTGCCCCTGGACCCCCGGCCGTGAGGGGCTCGGTAGCGCAAGCGCTCCCCTCAGAAAATTCATTTTTTTTTAAATTCCAAATGTTGGCATATCTGAAGAATTAATTCCATGAGTTGGAAGCTGAAATGTTCCATTCATCGAGGCATAAGCTGAGTTGAATGGAAAATTTCTTCCAGGGATTGGAAATATTCTTTCCATTGCCTGAATGGTGAAGTCGTAAAAGTGTGTGCCGGGGGGTGTGCAATTTGCATTAGGTTACCCACGTTTTGTGGAGATGCATGAGGCATGCAATAGAACGAAATGAACAAATGCTCGCCCGAGTGGAACAAAAATGTACAGTATGTGACGTAAAAATTGACGACATGACAATCTAGGTTATAGTGTGGTAATATGTCCTATGTCTGTATCTTAATGGTTATAGAGGATAATTGAAAGATCGAACGATTTTCTTAATTTTTGGATATATGGATTTAATTGATGTATTTTTGTGACAAATTGAAATAAAAAAATGGGGGTCAACGACTTTGTTTTGAGCTAGGCCGTTCAAAAGGTGTATTATTTTCAAAAAGTTTGTACAGAAGCTCTATGGGAAACCGGGAAATGTTGCCGTTTTCAGGCATAAAATTAAAAAACAAAATCAAACGATTTTGATTTTTCTACTTTATGTTACAGAAACCTTTATAAGATCTTTTTTGGTGCACTAATAAAAACTGGGTGTCACCGACTTAGTTTTTGACGCGGAAAAATAGTTATATGAACGATTTAAAATAGGATTTTCCTGTAAAAACTTGCAATTTTCGCTTTCAAGTGCGTCTGTTAGCATGAACAAAATGGGTGGCGGAGCAGAAGTGAGTGAGTGAGTGAGTGAGTGAGTGAAGTGAGTGAGGGTGAGTGAGTGAGTGAGTGAGGGAGAGTGAGTGAGTGATGTGAGTGAGTGAGTGAGTGAGGTGAGTGAGTGAGTGAGTGAGTGGGTGGGTGGGTGGGTGGGTGGGTGGGGGTGGGTGGGTGGGTGTGTGTGGGTGGGTGGGTGGGTGGGCAAACAGATCTGTTTTAAAAATATAGCCTATCAAAGGAAATAATAAAAGGTCATTTTTCAGGGCGGCATGCAGGGATAATTAGCGGATTTAATTTTGTTTCCGTAAAACCTCCCAACACCATTTGAATACGTTTCCTCCCACTAAAAATAGGGTTCTTGACTTAGAGCTAAGATCCCGAAACCATCCTCCCTCTCTTCCTGGCCTCCAGGCGAAAAATGCCCTTTACCTATGGGAAGTGCCGATACAACGACATTAGAAATTACAGCCATGGCATAAGTGTGGGCTTCATTTGAAAATTGTGAGATTTGGCTCATGCTGTAAGGTCCTAAAAGGCAAACGGCAACATAGGCCTCGCGTTCTACTAGCTGCTTCTGACACTTTTTTTCAGGATCTTTCCATAAAGCCACCAAATTTAGAAACTGCATGATGTTCATGATCAGGGTCGTCACCGCGGGGCCTGTGGTGGTTTTGACACTCGAATTCGTCATATAGGACCAACATCCGTTGCCAATTGGGCAACGCATTAAACATGACCACTCCCCGCGCCACACAACCCATCTTACATGTTTGTGTCGTTAATTTCGTTTTAATGTCGGTACATGGGCGGTTGTCAGCAACGTGACCCTATAAACCCCGACCTGACCCTCAACCCCCGCACCCCCACATTTATGAACACGCTTCGGAGACGTCTTCATTGATTTAATACAAAATTGGGAACCTATTATTACGACGACACATGAAACGAGGTAAAAACTACACTAAAAATTCAACCATTCTCCTCGGCGTGAATTGGCATGCATGCCACGCGCACCCTGACAAAGATCTCCTCCGCTCTGACGGCGAGTGCGTAAGTGGCAGCGCAAAATGCACGCAGTACGCCGAATGCCTTTCTCTTCAATTATCCTCTATAACCCTTAAGTGCTAAAAATCCTAATACTTTCTAGACCTAAGGTATATTCTCTGTGATACTCCACACAAGCTGCAGGCTCCCACACAAGATGCACTTATGCAAGGCGCCATAAATAATTATGGTTAAAAAGTGTGTGCCATTTTCATAAGAATGGGTTCCAAACTGGGATGACATTTTTAAAAACCCCTTCTATCTTAGGTACAGAAGGCCTGGGAAAGTCTTGAGTCTTAAATGTGGTCTGGGCTATTTCCCTGCTTATTTTGATGTCAATTTGAGTGAATGGAACTAAATAAAAAAAGCCCCTCCCATTTTTTGTAGGTCTGCAAGCATTGCAGAAGGTACATAGGGGTTACTCTGGTCATATGTCTGTGGTGGTTGTCTGGGGTCAAAATGTTAACCCTTAATATATTGCACTGCACGATGAGTTCCTTAGGGGCTACATGATGTAACTTGGTGGAAAGAGGATGGACGGGGTGGTTGACCCTGTGATGACCTTGTGTGAACCTTGAACGAACTCATGTACCTTTGGCCCGATTCACAAACCGTGATGACAGACGACACTCGCGGGCCTGGGACCGCGGTGTATTCTTTTGTATTAACAATGTTATGAGCCTTCACATTTCCTGCCATTTTTGTATGTAAACAAATAACCGCCAAGTAGTTGGACTCTTTTCGAAGAAAGGAAAAACCCACCCTAAAACCTCCCTTAACGCTTGAGTTTTCAAGAAGTTTAGAATATCAGCATTATATGCTACTAAGTGTCGATAGTTATATCCTTAGGTTATATTTTTACAGATGAACATATATTCACCAACAATCAGTACCCCAGCACCCAGGAAGATGAAGTCAGCTTCCAGAAGGGGTAGTCGTCAAAGTAGTGATGAAAAGTCTGGAGGCTGGTGAAAGTCCAGTAAGTAGCGTGAGGGTTTTGGAGGAGAAAAGAATTCATTAAGTCTAGTCTTAACAATGGTGGGGTCCCATAGAAATTTTCTGCTTGTTGTACGTAAATTAGAATATTTGAAGCATGTGAGACCAGCACCACATCTCAAAAGAGTGATCCTGCCTGGTCAGCTTTGGTTTAGGGTCCGAGATTAAAGTCCCCTAAGGGACGAAAATAAAAAACCCTGTTTACGGGCCTGAACGACCCTGGATTTTAGTTTTGCCGATTTTTTTTTTTTAGTTTTTCAAACAATCATGTAAAAATCAGCCTGTTTTTAGCCCAAATTTTTATCATTTTTGGGCAAATATTTTTAAGAAAATTTCTTTGTAAAAATTGTTCATTCTTTCTCTTGATTTTTCAGATTGGGGCTATTGAGGCCAATTTTGAGCTCCAGAAAAGAAAAAGAAAAAATTTGCCCGACGCCCGACCCTATTCGTAAGTCCGCTCGCCCGTCAAACAGGTTTTCTTTTTTCGTCGCCTAACTGCCGAGAATCATACTGGGCATGCAGTGACATTACTACTATAAATCAAACTTATAAAAAGTAAGCCTATATTTTCCTTTGTCCTGAGAGACACTTGTTTTTTTTGTGTCGTTGCCCTAAGGCAGGGAGTACACATAGGGTCACTTGTCCATGTGTGGTTGATGTCTGTTGTTGTTGCTGTCTGTTGGTGATGTTGTGAAAAAGGGTTAACAGTTGCCTATAATATACCGCTTACTTCAATGGATTTAACCAAAACTTGGGTCACAGGTGCAACTGGCATCCCCATGTGTTGATGATACCAAGTCAAAGGTCGTGTTAGGCATCATCACAAACCACGATGGCAGGCGACACATGCGGCCGAGGACGATGTATTTTTAGCTTCGCAGCCATGAAAAAATTGCGCTCTCCTCTGAATCAAAGCACGTAATCTACGCACACAAATAACGCAGAGTGGGCGAAACATAGCTAGATGTGTGCATGACTTCACTGTCAACTTGAAAGGGAACCAAAATATAGTATCTAATATTGTTTATAAACAGTATTGATCATCATATCCATCTTGCCTTTCAAGTACATTGTAGATACCAAGAAAAAGAAGGTTGGGTTCCAGCCACCTACTGCAGAAATACCACGGTCTAATACAGCTTCAACAGTAACCAAGCAATAGAAATATCGGTAATGTGATGAGCATCAGCGACTTGGAGAGCAGAAGAACCAGACCTCTGCCCATTAAGCCATCTGGAATCAGTGGACATAGGACGATAGAAAAAAGTATGTATGTGTGCTGCATAAATCCTGGGTTACTACTGCATGGCCAATTGGTATTGGTTATTCACAGGCTGTACCAGAGGGTGTTTTGAATCAATCCCATGATGCATAGCAATGTGCATATACCATAACTGTACTAAACACTTGTCAGTACTTAAGGGATAAAAGTGTTCCAAAAGTTTAAGAACCACAAGACATTTCGTAATCATGCAAAAAAATACCTAAGTACTAACGCTTTGGGGCTAATATGAGCGGTAAAGTCAGGGTTTTTATGTGTTACGAATGGAAGTGTATGTGATACATGCCCCATTGAGTAAAATTCCCAAACTGGTGCATCGTGGGATGACTCAAAACACCTATGGGCTTGTACACATTGTATTTAAGCTAATCAAAGAATGGTACGAAAAAGCTTAACCATTTGGGCATACCAACAATTATACAATCTGTCCGATTGGCTCATTACAGGACCAATGTGTGTAACAAATAAAATAGTTGCTTCAGAACACCAAACATTCTTAAGTATGTCAGATTTGTTTATTACATGACTATTACTCGTTTGTTTGTCACTGTGCAAGTCCATTGTAACGGCTGTAAGGTTAGGGTAGTTGAGCTGTGTGTAAGGGGATCCGGGGCCGCTGTATCCACGATACGGACGCTCCTAACTTGGCCTGCTTGAGGCCTAGCGGGCGGATGGGAACAGTCAGGGTTTTCCTCCCTACTCTTATTCGAAATGGCAGCGTGTATCCTGAGCATATCTCACAAGATTTTTTTAAATTGAACATCGGAAAGTGTGGAAATTTGAAGATAAATATAACCAAACGGACCAGGTCATTCTCCTGTTTTCCAAATGCGTTGGAAAGATGCTGGAGTTGCTTTTGACCCGGAAGTGATTGTAAAAGTAGCATTTAGTCCAAGAGACGCACCCCCAAAACGCCCGAGCACCCAGCTAATCAAAACGAAAAAAGGGGGGGGAAACAAAAAAAACATACTCGATTGATACAACGCAGGCAGGGCTTGTGCAAAAATTAAAGACGTCATGCTTTTAGTATAGTCTACTGTGTCTAGAAAAGTAGCATAGGTTGCAACTGTAAACAGAGCATAAAATGCACCATATTTTACCTGATGATAGCAGGAGACTGGAATTATAGCCGCTAGTTAGGAAATAACATGCATATTTAGAATGCTATTCCAGGGTTTCCAATTCTTTAGTCACCGCGACCCTCTTGTAAATGATCATCACTGGCGCAACCCCCCTATACACTTTATGTACTCCCAGTATTGCGCCCCAAATCTATAAGCCAGTGTTCCTCAATATGGTGCTTTCATGGGAGGTCAATAAGTTACCTTGGCTAGAACTATGCTCCAGAACAACCCAAGCGCACAGAGAATACAAAAGAATCACCTGTAGAAATATTTCAATGTAGAGGTAACAGGTGCATTCTTTCTAGCATGCTCGGATTGATCTGGAGGGCAAACAAAAGATCACTTCAAGAATAATTTAAGGGACTTGGGAAGTTAATGACATTGGTAAATGCCATGAGCACCTGATTTATGACATCTTTTCTACTTTTTAAAGAAACATTGAAATGGTTTAAAGGTTAGCTTAGCAAACCCCTTTTTCATTCGCCACGACCCTTGACCTCCGGGTGGGAAACACTGGCCTGTCGTCACTTGCATGCTAGCAACAATCCAAAAAGAAATGGTCATAAGGGTGCCAAACGGCCTTTAATCAAAATTGTTCAGGAGTGAGTTCTGTGTGTGGTCACCGACGATGAAACTAGATTTCAAGTTATTAGAAAGTCGCACAGTGTTGTTGTCGCGAAGAGATACTGCGAAATAATAATAATAATAATAATGTGTATTTTAACGCGCGACATCTCCACGTAAACGTGCTCAAGGCGCTGTGCGGCAGCATGAAAGGCGATAGCAAATAGGAAAGAAGAAAACATAATACCAGAAACAGATTTATGCCAAGAAGCTCGATTTTAGAAGAGCAGGAGGAGTAAACCGGATCAGTACCCGGGAGAAAAACATGGCGGGAACGAGTATTGATCGAGAAGAGAAACCAACTTCACATAAAGCCACAGAGAACGAACCCCTACTGGGAATCGAACCGTGGACATCATTGGTGAAAGGCTGATGGAAGAAGATAGCTGCCGCCAACTGTTCCCCAATGAGGCCGATGATAAAGGCTAAAGCAACGCAAGTGACCTGGAGAGAGACAGCCCTGTAAACATATAGTCCGGGGTTTAGAACAAGATTCACAGAACCTTCGCATTGCATAAATGCAAGAATTCCTTTTGCTCGGGTCAAGGTAGAACTTGTATCTAAACCAGTATTTTTAGGTGCCCATTTCAATCTAATTATGAAAATAGGTGGCTACACGTATTCGCGATCAACCTGGCTGCAAAATCGACCCACCAAGTTTCAGTCCAACACCAACAGGTTTACCCCATGGACCTTGAAGAACCCCAAATGACCTTTGATTCCACTAACCCAATACAAACTCGGTCTTCAATCGGTAAAGCGGGCACCCCAGCCACAAGTTTTAGGGGACTAGTGCGACCTCGGTCTCCGAGACAGAAAATAGATGCGGTCAGACACACAGACAGATCGGACAGACACCGGTTATTAATATAGACTAGCAGGAGGCGGATCCAGGCGGGGGCGCCCCGCGCCTCCGGGAATTCTGCAAAATCTTGCAAAATCAGCCCATTTGGAAAGCTTTTGGACAGTTTCAGCCTTCAGCCCCCCGGTAACTTTGAAGTTTTTCAAATCCTGGTCGCCACGACCGGCGGGTTCCCAGGGTTGTCGCGATCTCCTGGGGTTTGCGATCACCTGGCGGATGGACCCGGCATAAACAATCGACCCCACCAAAGTTTCAGGTCCATACACCATCATTTACCTCGTTTGGACCTTTGAATGACCCCGATTGACCTTTGATCCACTTAACAATAAAAACTCGGTCTTCGTTCGGTCAAGGGGCACCCACCCACCAAGTTTCAGGGACGCCGCGACCATGATCTTGAGAAAATAGACGCGGCAGGCAGGACACACGACAGACAGAACATATACCGGTATTAATATAAGATGATTATGACAGTAAGCACAGCTGTTTGAAAGTCTATTTTTTTGGCAAAACCAGAATAAAACAAAATATATCAACGGCCGACCCCACACTTTTGACAATAATTCGGATTATGTACCACAGACTTAATCATGTGTAAATTTATGAAATTTCATGCGGGCAAAATGATTTTTCTTTAAAATCTACTTAAACGTCTCTCTATGATAATTGGCATATAGAGGGCGTTATATTTCATGTTAGTTATTGTCAGGCGGGTGGCGGCCAAGCTTCAGTCATAGCGCAAAACTGCGACCGAGTATTGGACGAGCAGTGCTGATGAACAGTGACCGAAAGTTGAAGTCACTGTACCGTTTATAAATAGATCAGGGATTGCCAGTGGGAATTCCCCGTACGGAGTCGCGACAGATCTAAATTGCCTGACTTAGTCAGCGGTGCATAATTGGGCTGCAAAAAAAAACTATCATCCAAAATCCTTTTTAAAGACCGGACATGAGAGGATGCCACATGCAAGTAAACGAAATCATTTCTACGGTGGTGCATAGGCCCGTGCATAGGCTACCTGGGACATGGTCCGCAGCCCCGTCGCAGCTATAAATAGCGATTATTAATTTAATTATTTAGTCTCATTTAAGGCGCTGTGTTCTTGGTAGAGCGCCATAAATGCAAATATTATTAGTATTATAAAATTCAAATCAGACCTTGGTATGGCTATATGGCAAGCTTCCGCAATGGACTTTCTAATTTTTGCAGAGGGTATAATAGCTTCTGGTTCCGCTACTTGTAACCAGTTGTCTAACATGTGTTGCCTTGCTTAAAATTGCTCTTAAAAATAAGAGATGATTTGCATGGGTCAAAAAGCTGTGACTGGAGTCTGTGGGGACGGGTCATATATTGCTAACCATTTATGTGTTCTCGTAGATTTGCACGAGCTGTTGGAGGTCAGATGTGAAACCAACTTCCACCAGAAAAACAAACAGTGTAGGGTAGAAATGTATGGTTATTGAACTATAAAGTCCATATAGGTGTCACAAAAAAAGGTTTCAAGGAGATAAATTCACTTCTGAAAAACGCTTAAGGGTTGGCATGATGGATTGGTTTCTAAGGAGTACCGGCAAGCCGACTTTAATAAATTCGGAGATGATGGAAGCGTGCATTCGTTTGCGGATTTTAGTGTCGCAAAATTCATGAGTGAGTTTCCCCCTCTGCGTTTATGCAACATGTGAAAGCGTCATAAAAATTCGCGAGACCTCTTATGTGCTAGGACTTGTCTAAGGAACGCGCCTGATTAAGACAAGTCTCACCTTTTACGCACCCATTTTTTGTTTTGCTTGCGTGACAAATAGGCGTCAAATAATGCGAGCGCAGCGTCTCTCGTGAAGATGGAAATTTCCCTCTAAAATCGAAGTTTGACAATCAGAAGAACGTTTAACTCAACAATAAAGAAATAGTAAGAAAAAGGCATTCGTGATCCACCGCCTTCATCCCCCGACTTACCAGAAAATGTTGAGATTTTTAATCATCTGAACCGCTTGGCCTTAGTAAATCACGTGTGGCCAGCGTACGTGGAAATTCGGTCTCTCTCAAGAAATTTGAATTTTGTATTTTCTGTCCGTAAACGGACAGAATTACAGCACAGTAGCCTTATGGGGACCGTGGGAAAACGAGCAATTGCTTCTAACACAAAACCGCAGATCGGGATCAGCCAAAATTTTGAAAATAAGCTTTTATCAAGGATATCTAGTGATCAATGACTAAAACAGAAGGTGCTGAAATCATGAAATGCACCTTTTAATTGCTGCTTAATAATCCTCACCAAAAAATGGTTTTGGTTACTAAAGTTTATGAGGTGTGCTTACAATACCATTATATGAGCTTTAAAATATGTTACATTTGAGTTAATGAATAGGATTGCTTAGAATGAAAATATAAAACAAAAAATCAATTTCTTCAAAAGCAGTATTACAGCAGAATTAAGAAATTCTTTAACCCTAACCCGGAGCGGGTCATTTTGCCGAACATCGCCAAGATGCAACAAGATGCAATCTATTTTATTTTTTAATGGCCCAGATGCAATGAGAAAAAAATTGCATTCTCATTGCCATCTCAGACGTTTTTGACGGACAGGAATAAGTAGCCTACAGTCGTTAACGGCCCCGATGCAACGAGGCACATCCCGTCATTTTCGGGAAGGACGTCCCAGCATGCAACGCGGAACCATCGGTCATTTCAGGAAGACTCCCAGATTGCAACGAGGAAATGCGGTCATTTTTCGCGGAAGACGGCCTACCAGAGAACGAGGAACATCGAGTATATTTCCCGGAAGACATCCCAGATGCAACAAGGAACATCGGTCAGTTTGCGGAAAGACGTCCCAGATTGCAATGAGATGCATTGCGACCAAGTTCGTCTTCTGCGGGAAAACCGGCCGAGCTGCAATGAGACTGCAGGCGGCATTGTCCGGGAAGACGTCCGTGATGCAATGAGAACCATTGCACCTTCTGCGGGGGAAACTGGCTGAGATGCAAGTGAGAACCAACAAGCGGCCCCATAGCGGAAAACGTCCCAAAACAATTAGAAAGCAATTTAAACTGAACGAGAGCTAATCAATCTAACAAAAATTCTTTTGGTTAAAGCGAAATATGAAGATTTACCAAGCCTATATAGGTCAAAGTTTACGAGTAAGCACGTTAAAGCTCCCCGCCAATTTCGCGGAGGTTTACGCCAAGGATATAGGTTAAAACGTGAGAAATCTTTGCGTAAGGGAAGTCTCACGCAAGGCTATATGGGAAAAAAAGGCGCTGCCGTGGTCAGGCTCGTTAAAATGTAAGCTTTGGTGTAATTTGAGGAAAAACAGTCCAAAAGTAAAGAGAGTAGGGTTACTTTTTGCCGGCTTTTTTAACATGCGTGTCCCTGCTACGTTAGATGCTAAACTTTGGGGTAATTGGAGGTTAAAAACAGTCTAAAAACGTGAGACTAAGGGTTGTTTCGCCGTTGCCTCCGCAGTACGCCCAACACAAACCCTACGGTCTCATTTTTAGGACTGCTTTTTAACCCCACACCAAAGCGTAGCATTTAACGTGGCAGGGCCACTGCAGGTTGCATGTTTCAAAGCATAGATAAGACTTAACGTGTGCCTGACGTGACAGATCACGAAGAGCGAAATACGGTTAAGACGGGAACATGACTCGGTTCCTTGCTCTTTACAAGATATCACACGATCCAATAGGAACACTGTCGGGGTGAAAAAGTGACTCAGTCCAGAGCGGGGACGACTGGCGTGGTCTTCAGCAGGAGAGCATTCGCAATAGGTAGGGCTAAGTGGTTATGGTTTGAACACTGGCCGGCCAGCAGACCGGGTGGGTGTGGATTTTACGGGAAGCGGCTCTCCGCTTATATTCATCCGAGATTAACATCTACCTCTTTCATCACGGCTCATTGATCGATGAGAGCCGGGCTTCCGGGCAAGGAACCTGGGTCATGGTCCCGTCTTACCGTATTTCGCTGCCGTGAATCTGTCACGTCAGACACACCATCCCTCTTATATATATACGTTTGGTCCAGAGTCAGGCCGCAGCCGCTACAGGCCGGCTTTCCTGGACCTCTGCGCATGTTGATTTTTGGACACAACTCAATGTAACGCTACAGAAAGCATCCCTAGATCAAAATACCAGATTTCGCCTAGGAACTGGTCGCGCCAGTTTAGATCTCTACCAGTCGGGAGCCACTTCGGTAAATCAACCCACTAGTGGGAAAATACCGGGCTCTGGCTAAAACCAAAATGTTGGCACAAAATACACTATCCTCTCCGGCCGAAGAAAACGTCACGCCCGTGGCTTGCATGGCTTCCAACCAAAAATCTTCCGCGCTGTTGGGCAGGGTTTTGGGCAGAGAGTGGTGTGTCTTGCGCAACATTTGTAGGTAGCAGACCCGGCGTTTTCTCACTAGTGGGTGATTTTTACGAGAGCGCTCTCCGCTGGCGAGAGCTAAAAAAATGGACAAGGTGCAGTATGCGGAAATCTGATTTTGATCTAGGGACGCTTTCGGGTAGCGTTACATTGGGTGTACAAAAATGTAACATGCGCACAGGTCAGAAAAGCTGGGCCCTGTAGCGGCTGGGGCCTGAATCGGGACCAGAACGTAATATAGAAGGAAGGATTTGGTGGGTCTGACGTGACAGATTCACCAGACAGCAAATACCGGTTTTTTAAGACGGGAACATGACCGGTTCCTTGTCTATTTACCAAGAGATCACCCTAGATCAAATAGGTACACTATTGGGTGAAAAAGTGCGAAGTCCTAGAGGGGACCGCTCCTGGTCTCAGCAGGCGAAAGCATCGCTATAGGTAGGCTTAATGGTTCTGGTTTTTTGAACCTGGCCGGCACGGCAGACCCGGTGTGGGTGATTTTACCAGGAGCGGCTCTCCGCTTATATTCATACGATATTAACACTACCTCTACTTTCATTCACAGATCATTGATCCAATGAGAGCGCTTCCGGGCAAGGAACCAGGTCATGTCCCCGTCTTACCGTATTCGCGCGTGAATCTGTCACGTCGACACACCATCCCTCTTATAAAAAACGTTCTGGTCCCGAGTCGGGCCTCAGCTGCTACAGGCCGGCTTTCTGACCTCTGCAGCATGTTGCATTTTTTGTAACACAAACTCGGCCAGGCCCGTGGCTGTCTGAGTGCTGATTGGGGTAGTACACTTGCGCAAATTATGTTTTCGGCAGCAGACCCGCCGATTTTCCCACTTTTGTGGGTGATTTTTACGAGAGGGTGCTCTCCGAACTGAAAGAGCTATTAATAAAGTGACAGAGCGGACGCTACTTGATCTTTAGCAGACAGGGAAGCTAAGGTAGGGATAGTGGTCCGGTTTGATCCCGGGCCGGCCCTGCCCCTGGCGTATTTGTTGGCTGATTGTGGTAGTCACTTTGTGCCAACATTTTTTCGGCAGTTTAGGACCCGCATTTCCCACTAGTGGGTGATTGTACCGAGAGCGGCTCTCCGTGTAGAGAGCTAAAATGGACAAGTGCAGTATGCGAAATTTGATTGATCTAGGGACGCTTTCGGTTAGCGTTACATTGGTTGTGTACAAAAAGGTAACAATGCGGCAGAGGTCAGAACGAGCCGGCCTGTAGCGGCTGGAGCATGGCTCGGGATGGGGACTTGTGTCTGACGATGAAAGAGTCACCCTAGATCCAACTGGTGACACTGTAGGTGGAAAATTATGAAGTCAGAGCGACCGCTTGTTTCACGGCCAGGTAAATCCGCCAAAGACAGGAACATGACCCGGTCCATTGCTCTTTGACAAGAGATCACCAAGATTCCAATGCACACTGTTGGCGAAAAAATGACAGGTCAAGTGCGGACCGCGTTCCTCGTATTTAGCGGGAAGCGTACGCTAAGGTAGGGTAACCGGGTCAGTTTGAACCCGGGTCGGCCCCTTTGCACTATTTTTCGGCTGAGAGGCAACATTTTGTTAGACAGCCGACCCGAGCCCATGTCATGTTGACCTTTTTTTAAAAAAATACAAGTCCACCCTTGCCGTGGCTCTGCCACGCGTTGTGATAAAAAACCAAACGAACCGGCCAAATTGAGGGTAATTTTTGGCTAACTACAAATGCTAGTGCTGGCCCGTAAGGGCCTTGGCAAAGAATTACCCCTCAATTTTTGGCCGGTTTGGTTCGCATTTTTATCACAACGACGGGCAGGGCCACGTCTGTTGAACTTTGAAAAGGAAGCAAAATTGGGTGGGTTCATGCAAAATTAGTTGTTGTATAATCTGACTGCTCTACTCTTTTTTGCAATATCTAAGCCGGTAAAACGGCCCAATGTACTAAAAGCAACGCGCCATTTTCGCGGAAGGCGTCCCGATGCAAAATGAGACACGATTCGCCAAGTTCGATCTTCTGGGGAAACGGTCCGAGATGCAATGAAAAGGCAACGCGTCATTTTTCCCCGGAAGACGTCCCAAAGACTCAACGAGGAACATCGCGTCATTTCTGGAAGACGCCCCAGGTGCCACGAGGAACATCGCTTCATTTTCCGGAAAGACGTCCCAGATGCAACGAGGAACATCGTGTCCTTTTCTCCGGAAGAACGTCCCAGATGCAACAAGGAACTTCGCGTCATTTTCCGGGAAGACGTCCCAGATGCAAGAGGTGCAATGAGAGTCTTTGCGGGACAAAAAATAGTTTGTTCGGTCCGATAATGCAACGAAAACATTTTCCGACCGGTACCCCACCACAAAACAAAAAAAAAACAATTCGACGTTTTCGTTGCATCTCGGTTCGTCGTTAAGGGTTAATATTGCCTTTTTAAGTTTGAGTTCCGTCCTTCTGATTCTCAACCCTCGAAATGATATTTTTCCGACGATTTTCATGTAAAACTAATACGGTGACAACCATTTTTTAATTTCGTCCCGGGGGCCACTTACATACATTCCTATGTAGTCATCCTCAAGCAGGAGGACTTTTCAGATCTGACCCTAAACACGGATGCTTTTCATTCAATTCAGACTACCCTTATTACGGATAAACCCAAAAGGCATAACCTTA